>JASANF010013062.1:0-27608 GCA_030248245.1 Trissonchulus sp. WLG1_4 | reverse complement strand
AGTTGGTTCTGTAACTTTTTGATCAAATTTGGCTTCCTTAGAATAAATTCTTAAAAAAGTTTCATCAGGCATATTAAATGAACTAAAGGAGTTGCGCCAATCTATAGTAAGTTGGAATTTCCGAATAATATATAGACAATGTTTTTTGATTTTTTGTCAAGTGAGTCAAAGAATCTCGTAATTGTATAACTGTTTGGAGTTCCTACTGTTGCTGGGGGGAGGTAAATAAATTAAAATAAATCGCACTATACCAATTAGTAGTTTAATATCAAGAACAAGGACATCAGCTCCATCGAAAACTGCTGTATCCACTTGATAAGCTAAACAAACTTTTGGGTGTATAAAGGCCGCAACTCCGCCTCCTCTTTCCGGATTTCTGTCACTTCTGAAAATAAAATATCGGTCAGCACAGTTAAATTCAGTATTACTAATTTTTTTCATTCAACCAAGTTTCATAAATAAAATATTAAATCGAATGTTTTTTTGATTTTTTATAATTTCGCATTCGAATTCAGAAACTTTGTTTGCTAAACTGTCTGCTATAAATAAAACATATGCATAACTCACAACAATCTGAACTAAGCCAAACCTAAACAGCCCCGTTTGGGGTAGCTGGAGCTCCAGCCACAATAGCATTATTCTTTATAATAATACATTTTCCCCTAATTCGCGACGACGTTTTAATTCGCTACGCAATGCAGGATATTGAATTCTTTCAGTCCGCGTATGTTAAGTCCGGGCTCAACCACATGTGGTTGAACTGTTGGCCAAGAAAACTATAGTACTTTGCATTTGTCAGAAACGCGCCAACGGGCGCTAGAATTAAAAAACTTGACCTTGACGATTTGACCACGTGGCGTCGGTACCGGTCCATCACGATACACTGAAACAATCTCACTTGCTCTTATATTTTAGCTTTTTTGTCCATCTTTTTCACAGGATCGCTTACGTCAAACACCGTTTTGCCGTCTGCCGCAGAGGCGGGTAAAGCCGAAACGGCCAAGTTATTCTCCTCCAGTTTTTTCAGTAATTTCCACAACAGTTTTAGAAATCAATTGGTCCAATCGGGGTAAATTTGTCGTCTCAACCGCTGCTACTAGTTTAGCAAACATTTGGGCATTTTCGCCTTCACCAAAAATCGACCACCAGATTTGCAAAAGAATTGGTTCGACCTCTAGACTGCATTTTTTTTGTATTTGAAGCAGTCAGTCGATTAATGGATATTGAGATCAGTTCGGGCAAGTTTTTCTACACAAATTGAAGGGCTCCCGCATGTTCAACCTCGCGACAAGTCATTAGTAATTCCCGCACACAAAGCATGTGATTTCGACTGGCAGACTCCACAGGGAATTAAAAAGTTATTTACTCCACAAGTCTTGGTGCAACTGTAACAGTTGATCGCTTGAGTTGTACTGTCATCTGTAGCTGACGAGCTCCGCAGACGACTAGTGGCCATAATAAACGATAGAATAATTGAAGAAAATTCAGGTCGCACAGATGAGTTAATCCCAGATGATCCGGTATCAGAATCTGAATCAATTAGTGGTTAATCGATCTTTATTTATTGTTTGGCTCCATTCAGAGTTGTTTACAGCGGTAAAACTACGCCATTTAAAAAAATGCAGAAACGGTGTGCCATGGATAGGGATGTTTTCAATTAACTGCTAACTGATTCATTTTCAGTTAAAGTTAAGCAGTTAGAGTTAACTGATAATAACTGATAACTTAACTGTTCTGAATTTGAAAAGCAGTTAAAAACTGAAAACTTAACTGCACAATTATCAAAAGCTGTTAACTTGACTGTAACTGAACTGCTTCGGTTGTAAAAACTGATTAAAAACAGTTAACTGATATTCATTGGTTTGCATCAAAGGCTGTCAAGTGGCAATCAAGCTGATTTGCAGTTAACTGACAATCATTTTCTTGATTGTTAACTATTTCGTTGCACCAATGGCTGTCAACTTGATGGCCATCAAAATTGGTCGTCAAGTTGACAGCCAACTGTCAAAATTTTGATTGTCATCTAGATCACATTTAACTTTCAATCAGCGGTGTTTTATTGTAAACAAGCACTTTTGCTGAGTGCGCAGTGGTTAATTGTGAGGTTTGAGTGTCAATAAGTATTCCACAGGAAATATTAAACGCGGCCATTATTGTTACATAAAAAATTTTCAAGTCCGCGCCCTCGAGTACTCAAACCGCGACAAAAACTGATAAATTTTCAAGGTTGATTTATTTTAAAAAAAATTAAGTTAAACAGCGAGCATTTAATCGGTAAGTGTTCATTGGTACGTACTAATATAAGTGGATAAAAATAATTGTGTCAAGTTATATAATAGAATAGTTACTATAAATAATAGAATAGAATAGAATAAAATAGAATAATGTAATATAAAGTTGCAAGATTATGCAATTCGACCCGTAAAGTTCGAATATAAATGAATTAAAAGTCTTTTTTAAAGCATGAAAGTTTTTTCGAAAATAGTGTGACAGAGCTGAGAGGTACCTACCCTTCTAGTGTTAATTAACACTAGAAAATTGACCTACCCAGAATAACGTAGGAATTTGAGAATCTGAATATAGTATATACGCGGCCCCTAAGGGGGCCGCGTAAAAACGTCCAAATTTCTTGATTATGTTGACCTTATTGAATAAACAAGTACCCAAGAAATCATTCCTGCACCTGTGATTTCGTATTCCGGCCCTTTTTAAGTCATTGATGCGCACTCTTATCCGCAACCAAATATGCTCAGCAGATGCTCCGCACACTACCATTTGAGTCAATGTCAAAGGTGATTTGTATGAATTAGCAAATTATATATCTAATGAAACACACGTAGAATGCAGCGCAAGCGACATGCAAAAAGTGTCCTGTAAGCTTGCAATAGTATGCACTTTTCCGTTGCCATTTAATAAACTAAGAACTTGTTAACTTATTGTATATACATGTGCATTACCAAACATCTTATATTTTACACGCCACGCCTGTGGTTTGTCATCCAACGCTTCAGAGATTTACACTAGTCGAATTTAACATCTTACTCCCAGTGGTCTCATAGTGTAATAGTTTAGCACTCTGGATTCTGAATCCAGTTATCCGAGTTCAAATCTCGGTGAGACTAACTTTTTTAAAGTTGGATGTTATTTTTTGACTCGTTTTGACTATGAGTTTGTGACTTTATAAAGTGTTTTAAAATCACCACTTTTTGCTCTTTGAAAGACTTCGGAGTTACTCAGCAGAGAATGTGTGTAAAAATTGGGCGTTAAAAATCATTTTACCCACAAGATGTGGCCGCATTTAATGTTTCCTCTAGAATATTGACACCCAGGCGTCAGGCCTCACAATGTAACCGCTTCTCACTCAGCGGAGGAGCTTCTTAGTTATAAGTTTAAAGTTCATCTTTTAAACATATTATATAACCTCACTCTAGGGTACTTACAGACCAAACGCGGAGTAAGCAAACGCCTATGCTTGCCATAAGCTAGAGTTAAACTAAAATATCCGTTGTATATCAGGTACAGAAGCTGACTGCTGGTGTCGCAAACAAAATTACAAAGACCATAAAAATTGCTATTTTTGCAATAAAAAAATCAATTTTACATACTGCTTAGTAAAACATAGGTTTCTCAGTAGCACTACACTGAAATTACGTCAATAACTTGCGAAGGTACTTGGGGTGCTCACAGTTCCCATTGGGCAAGAAGGTATTGAAACCATAGATGCACATAGAGGGTACACCCCTCCTTCAATTCAACCTCCCATTCCCCCCTCTGGGCCCAATTTTTTTGAAAAAATATTCTTAGATTGCCAAAAAGGTGCACTAAAATTGCGTAAAGATTCGAAAAATCGCAACAATGTTTGGGCTGCAGCGAAAAAAGTGCCCCAAAAGTGTGTAAAACAATCGAAAAAGTGCAAAAGTTATCCGGTATTCGCGGGAAATCGAACCAAGGCCAAGACCACCCCGTTCTTCGCCACGGCTCGACACCCCCCTTGCTTCTGTGCATCTCTGATTAAAACTATGACTATAAATTGAATCGAAAAACTTGAGTAACTAATTTTTTACAATTTCGTATAAAAACTAGTTTCGCTTCATAGTTAAAAAACATACAAATACATACAAATACAAATGTAACTAATAAAATAGGCATCAATGAAAAACGTGCTTACGGCTAAAAAACACTTAAGGGGATAATGTCGTGTTTTTGGTTTTTGACATTTCAGTGTAATGTTTGCGCCCACAGAACTCAAGCTAAAAACGGACTACGGCTTCGAAACATTAACCACAATATCTTTAGGAAAATATCCCCACCCGTTTTTTTTCCTTTTCTAAAAAAATTTGTAGAGTCGGTGCTATGGGCTTTTGAAAATTTTAGAAAAAAGTCAAATTACGTGATTTTTGCACGAAAATGTCATTTTCTCAACGTAGAAACGACTTATCAACTATATCAAAAAAACGGGTGGGGATATTATGTCAGTGCATAACTGCAAAAAGTTTAGTAGTTGTTGGCTGATCTTGAGTTTCATAACTGTGGCGCAATAATTAGTCAAAAAAACCGATGATGGGGTGTATTCAAATGATAGCAGCAGTAAAATTGCAAAAGATAATCTGCTTTTAAATATAGTTTTTTAAAGCTAGAAGGTGTAAAAAAATGTAAAAAAGACCGCTCTAGTTTTTGCTGAGGTTAAGTGCAGTTATGGTAGTTTAAAAAAACACCTAAAAACGCAATTACCATCTTAAAAGGGGTCAATTTTGTAATGCAGTTTCCTTGGTTACTTTTTAAATTCCAACACTTTTGATTGGTCAGCTGTCTTGCACGTGACATTTTTGCTATCAACTAGTTGTCAAATTTGATTGTCAATTGAATGCCAATCAAGTTCGAAATCACTTGGAATTCAGCTGATTGCCAATCAAATGACATTTGTGCAGAACAAGTGTGATTGCGAATCAAACTGACAGCAAACTGATTGGGAGTTAACTGGCAATTAGAGTCATTGCCAATCAACTTGACAACCATTGGTGCAAACCAGCGCATATCTATAAAACACCATGCCTTCTTGAAACGACGTTCAACTGTTACACAGTTACTTTTGATATTAAAAAACTTATTCAAAGCTGTTCATGATAAAAATTGTACTGATGTAATTTATCTTGACATTCAAAAAGCTTTTAATAGTGTCTCACATGAAAAATTATTCCTGAAACTCCGAGCACTGGGAATATCTGATCCACTGTTGAGTTGGGTGCAAAATTTTCTCTTACATCGCAAACAACGAGTTAGAGTAGGTGAGTTTTTTCGAATTGGATAAATGCAACTAGTGGAGTGCCTCAGGGCTCGGTTATTGGCCCGACACTGTTTTTTTATATATAAATGAGTTGATTCATGTTGTATCTGATTCCGATGCTCTAGTCGATGCTGATGATGTTAAACTTCATTTGGCTTTTGCTCCGGCTGACGGATCGTTGAGCTTGACCAGGGATTTAAGGGAATAGTGTCGCGAAAGCAGTCGATTTTGCGCGACTATAAAACTTTTTCAGTAAAAGATAGGTCATTGTTCTTTAAATAATCTAAAAATATGTTTTAAGGCAAATATTTTGCCAAGTTTCAGAAAAATTGATCTAGCATTTAGTTAGCAGCATATCATATAGCAAAGTAAAAGTACATATGCTCTAGTTCATGCACAAAACTTAGTGCAAATTGCTTGAGTGGTTGTGGCCTGTTTGAACTGTGAAATTGTGCGGAAACTGTGAAGTACTTTAAGCATTAATGATAAATTGTGAAAAATTTAGACACTTATTTTGAAATCAAAAGAAAAACGAACCTTCATTTTTCATTTTTCTTATTTGTTGCATAAAATTGCGCGTCAAAACATTTCATGTACTTCACAAGCTGGCCAATCTGATATGTGGTTTGATTTTTTGAACTTTTATGTCTCTATTGTGTGACGTCTGGCTCACAAATGGTGATTGGTTAAAAATATTGTTAGATATTGGTAGTCCAGTGTCTAGCAGTATTTATTTGACACCATATGGCATTTAAATAGTTTCCCAGTGAACGTACAATTTCAAAGCAAAAAGTTCTCATTTTGCAGCCTATGAGCAAAATTGCTTTGGCGACACTACCACCTTAAGGTAGCGCTCAGCAACAATACTCATGTTTAGCGCTCAGCTCATAGAATAAAAAGCAATACCACTTTAATTGTACATCAAAGAGACATCGAAGAAACCTATTTACAATACAATACAGCACGTCAATGGGAATGTGTCAAAATTTTATGACCATGTCGAATTTCCTATTCACACTAATTTTGTTTTTGACCTAGCTCATCAAATTTTCAACCGATTTTGACGACCTTGGTGTCGATAGAAAGATCTTGTGATCTGAAAGATGTGTTTTGTCTGAAAGATCTGAAAGATGTGTTTTTGATGATCTTGGTATCAATAGAAAGATCTCTCAAAAATCTAGACGTGATTGATCTTTGATTTTTGATTTCTATTTTTGATTTAGCAAAAAATCGATTTTTCAAAAATCAGTTGTGATTGAGCGACTACAAAAACTGCTGCGAGCCAAAATTTGAAAATCGAAAAACTTTCACGTCTGCATTTATATTCTATCTTTCATTGTGCAAATTTTCAACTCGATCACAATCGGCAGCTGGGACCCAAGTCTAAAAAAAGTAGTCGATTTCGCTACTCAAATATGTCAGGTTTGCCCACACGTTTCACTTTTTCAAAAATTAGACCTTCCCTAGTACTGCATATTTCCGTAGAAAAAGTTACCAAAAGCCATACTCAATTTTTTAAGAAATTAAATCAAAAATTTGACATTTTCGAAGATTTATCAGCTTTTTAGGTTTTTCATTTTTGATTTGCTATTTTCATTGCTAAATAACTCAACAAAGTTTTAACGTATTCGTAAGTTTAATACATCAATTTAAAGCTAAGAAACCGCATATTTTAGTGATAAATGTAATTATTGGGTTGCCGACCAGTTGCGAAGCAAAGGCAACCCTTTTGTATACGAAATGTCTGTTAATATTATTATTAATATTACAAGTCTAGTGGGTCTAGTTAGACTAGTTAGACAACATCCGTAAGTAGCATAACGTTTTTAATAACAACATTAAGAAATTTCAATTTTTTGAAATTTTAGCATTAGGGTACCGACAGTGAGATTTGATCACACATGGTGTGATTAAAGTTAGTTAGTCCCTTTTAGCAA
This sequence comes from Trissonchulus sp. WLG1_4, assembly GCA_030248245.1. Classification (NCBI taxonomy): domain Eukaryota; kingdom Metazoa; phylum Nematoda; class Enoplea; order Enoplida; family Ironidae; genus Trissonchulus; species Trissonchulus sp. WLG1_4. The sequence goes on along the minus strand of JASANF010013062.1, from coordinate 20,387 downwards.
AGGGTTTAAGGGGACATAACTCGTAAATGATGGGTGACACGACCTCGTGACGTAACGTTAAACGTGCGTCAAAAATTATAATTTGAAATTTTGACTTATATTTAGGTATTACGCCATCACGTATCATTTGAAAGTGCCAAAATTTCTCTTTCTCGTGACACTAATTTTTTGGTCCTACGACACTCATAGCGAAAGTTACGGGACTTTTTTCTGATTAACCTCAAAAGTAACTAACTACTAACAGTGGTCTGTCGCGGAGGATTCGCGGATTCGTAAAAATAACTTTACGCCCTGCTTAAGTAAAAATTACTGCATAGTACAGTAATACAAAACGTTGGAGTTTCTTTTAGACCTTTGGATGGAGCCGATACTAAGCACGGTGTTTTCAGTAGCATCGTATTAGACGTTGCTGGATGCAACAAAAAAATAACTCTGCTTTACGTGGCGTATAATTGAGGAACCAGGCGACTAGAGGCGAATTGAAAGGTAAACGTCTGGATAACACGTGTAGTACTTTTGGAATCTGGGTACACTTAGTCGACACTTCCATTATCATTATTAATAGGATAGTGTATATATATATATATATATATATATATATATATATATATATATATATATATATATATATATATATATATATATATATATATATATATATATATATATATATATATATATATATATATATATATATATATATATATATATATATATATATATATTAATTATTATTATTCATCCTTTGGCGTTTTATGTTGCCACTTTTTAGTATGAAATACTTTATGGATATGGACCAAACTTTGGTGGAAGGGTCCCCCCCTTTAGTGATTGTTGCCCCCACCTTGGTGACCCCGTGACCCCTCGGGGGACCGGGTCACGTGCAGAGATGCACGGGGTGAATCGGCGAGGGGGGGGTGCCCAACCCTTGGCGCAAGGGGCGGTGGTCCCTAGTTCAGGCCAATTTCCGGCGACAGCCGAGATTTTTTCAGAATTTTTTTATTTTCAACTCCTTTTTGGGGTACTTTTTTCGCCGCAGGCGAAAATTTTTTGCAATTTTACGCATTTTTGGGGCACTTTCTTGGCCACCAGAGGGGGGGTGGGGGGTTGAGGGGGGGTGCCGGATGTCTGAAGGGGGGGTGCCGACCCCCCTCAGGGGGGGGGTGCATACCCCCCTACCCCCCTATGTGCATCTATGGTCACGTGACCCTCAAAATGAGGGGGTCCAAAAATTTTCGAAATTGAGAATTTGGTGGTTGTAGGGGTAATTTGGGCCCCTGAACACGATACTGAGGTCCATTTTTACCCGGGGCCCCCTGGATTCGTCTATGACCCCCTTAGGGTACCCCCCTAGGGGGTCCTCAGGGGTCAAATTTTCGAAATTGAGATTTTGATGGTTCTAGGGGTAATTTGGACCCCTGAACACGAATCTGAGGTCCATTTTTACCTAGGACCCCCCTGGACCCTTGTATAAACCCAAGGGGGTCCAGGGGTCTTACTTAGGGGTCAAATTTTCGAAATTGTGATTTTGATGTTTCTAGGGGTAAATTGAGCTCCTGAACACGAACAGAGGGTCATCTATCTAGAATAGAGGGTCCTCTGCTTAGAATAGAGGGTCCTTTACCCACTGTCGGCAACCCGTTGTAACCACCTGACTAGTTTTATATTGAAACAAAAATTTTTATGCTACGGCTACAAAATGTCCAAAAAATTTAAAGAAAATTTTTTTATCACAATATGCACATCAAAGCAAAGTTCTTTTCATTCTGAACAACTTACTTTCAAGGCATTGTGGTCAGAAATGTCGCTGAAAAAAATTAAACGCCAAAGTCGGTTCCCCTGAGCGCCACCTTAAATAAAATAGTAGAGTGGGCCGATACATGGCAGTTGACACTCGCATTTCAAAAGTCAGTTGTTCTTCATTATGGATATGGTAACCCAAAAATCAGTTATTTCATTCATGGTCAAGAAATTCCTACTAGTACGCATTTCAAGGATTTGGGTGTTATGTTCTGTGAAAATCTTAAGTTCTCAGAGCTTTGTAGGTTGACAGCAGCGAACGGGCATAAGTTGGTAAATATGATTTTTAAGGCCTTTGCTATTAAAGATATTAATTTTTTGTCGGGTCCGTATAAGAGCAATGTGCGTAGTCGTTTGGAGTTTGTCTGGAATCCGTATTTGTTATCTGATATTCGAAAAATTGAGTCGGTACAGCGAAATATTACTAGGAGAATCTAGCCCAATATCGATTATGAAACAAGATGCAAACTTTTGGGTTTCGAAAAATTGTCTCTACGGCGTTTAAAAGTAGATCTGGTGATGGTTTATAAAATGCTTTTTGATGCAGTTGATTTACAGTTCACGGAGTTTTTTAAATTGGCTACTGATGTACATTATGTACGAGAGGACATGTTTGGAAACTCGATTTACCCAACTGTTGAACCGAACTAGAGAAGCAATTTTTGACCTAATCGTGTTATTGCAGTTTGGAATTCCCTTCATCTCCAGGTTAAAAATATTCGGAGCGCTCAAACACCTGCCACATTTAAAGCATTGTTAGATGAAATGGATGAATTTTTAATATATTTTGTGCGTGACTGATGTTTCTTTTGAGATGTTTTCTGCTTCTGTTGGCTGATTATTTTCTTTTTTACACCTTTTTAAGTTGGTTTTTGATTCATTTTATGAGCTGTATTTCTGTTTTGTTATTTTTTCCGTCCTGCTATGGAATTCATTTTTTTGGCTGCCTTATTCTGTTTGTTTGTATTCTTGTTGTTGTGTTATGTAGTTTTTGCCCCGTCTGTGAAAATGTTTACTGCCTTCTATATTTGGAGTGAAATAAAGCAGTAGTAGTTGCACGACATTTATCAGTATTTTACTGATAAATTCTAATGCATGACTGATAACTGATAACTGATAATTATCAGTTATCACTAAACGCCGTGCAACGCAGTTTACTGATAATTTACTGATAAATGATAATTTATCAGTTATCAGTGTGTTGCGCAACGGGGCCCTGCACCCGTATTCATAAAAGCGCAAGCTCGGCTTTTTATCCGAGCTTTGAGCAAGCCAGGCTTAAAATCCCGGCTTTTCGTGTTCATGAAACCAAGCTCGGCTTTTTATCCAGGCTTTTTGGTATTCATAAAAGCTGAGATAAGGGCCCGTATTCACATACTAAGAGTTATTCACATACTAACGCTAAGCGTTTGCTAAGTGTTAGCGCTTAATTTGTACTAAACTGTTATTCACAAAATAAACGCTTAAAAATTAGTGTTATACTAAAGGCCGATTCACACGCTGCGATTTTACTGCGATTTTGCCGCAGCGTTTTTGCCGCTGCGGCAAAACGCAGCTTGCCGCACGCAAAACGCACTGTCTGAACAGACGCAGCGTTTTTAGTGCGGAATGCCTGCGTCTTGATTTTGCCGCAGCGTTTTAAACTCCAGACTGCAATTCGACCTGCGATTTCACTGCGTCTTGAAGCTGCGGACGTGTAGGTTTAAACAATTTTCGCTGAGCAATTTGTCATTTTTTTGAAAAAGTCAAGACGCAGCAAACTGGCATGCGAGATGCACTGATGCCGCAAACTTTGTTCAGATGGTGCGTTTCACTTGCGACACCCTGCGGCTTGCGTTTTGCGTCAAAATCGCAGCGGCAAAAATGCACCGTGTGAATCGGCCTTAAACTAAAGGCCGATTCACACGCTGCGATTTTACTGCGTTTTTGCCGCGGCGTTTTCGCTGCTGCGGCAAAACGCACTGTCTGAACAGACACAGCGATTTCAATGCGGAATGAATGCGTCTTGATTTTTCCGCAGCGTTTTAAACGCCAGACTGCAATTCGGCCTGCGATTTTAGTGCGTTTTGATGATACGGACGTGTTGGTTTCAACAATATCAGCAAAACTGTTTCTCATATTTTTAAAACAGTAAAGACGCAGCAAAATAGTTTGCGAGACGCAACGTTTGTTCAGACGTTGCGTTTTGTGTGCGACACCCTGCGTCTTGCGTTTTGCGTCAAAATCGCAGCGGCAAAATCGCATCGTGTGAATCGGCCTTTAGCGTTTAGCAACTTTTGTGCTTAGTTTTGGCTTTGGCTTGGAGTGCGCTCCCTGCTTGATGTGGATCCGGAATTCGTTATTTATCGGCATTTCCATTTGGTATTTATAAATCCGATTATAGATTTATTTAAATTACTATTTTTTTATTAATAATATATATTTTTCTCGAACTATAAATTTGTAAAAAATGTTTTCAGCAGGTGGATTCCTGAGAAATGCAAAATCAGCTCTACATGTTTCAGGGGGCATATCGTGAAAAAATATAAATTTTCAAATAGAAGTTCTTGAAGAAAAATTACTTCGATTAAGATGCTCTACTTAAAAATGTAAAAAAACGAATTTGGACAACAAAGTGCATTTTTTATTTTTGGCGATTAAACGAGCAAAATGGATCGAAATGGTCGGAATATGTCACTAATATATCCTAAATTGCATGCCCTTTCTTCCCATGGCGGCCAAAAACCTCCCCCACTCTCCCTATCCCTTCCCCACACCATCCCCTAACCAAGCGCTTAGCGCTTAGGGAGCTCCCGAGGTCCCTAAACTTAAGCGTTTAATTCTAAGCCAAACACTAAATTTTAAGCATGTGAATACAAAATTGATACGCTAAGTTAAGCGTTAGTGTTTGCTAAGCGCTTAAATAAACACTAAGTATGTGAATAACACTTAGCGCTTATAAGCGCTAACACTTAGTGTAAACACTAAGTTTAAGCGTTACACTTAGTATGTGAATACGGGCCAAAAAGCCGAGCTTATGGTATGCATAAAAATCAAGCTCGGGTTATAATCCCGGCTTCCACGTATATTTTATTGATTTTTTCATTATAAATAAAAAGCACGAATAAAAAGCCAAGCTTGCGGATAAGCCTAACTTTTTATCCCTGCTTTTTCAAGCCAGACTTACGGATAAAAAGCCGAGCTTTTTACCTCGACTTTTATGAATACCGGCCCTGGTACCTGTATGTACATACAAACTCCTTCTCAGAGTTTCAGATTTGACCCATCGGGACAAGCCCCCTCCTTGGTGCTGAAAAAAGGTGCCCGAAAACTCAAAAATCGACCCAGATTGGTGTAAAATGCTTCAGAAATAAAAATGGATAAAAAGCGAAAAAATCGCTAATTTTTTACCTTATCTGACTATACAAACATGTGAGACATTTAGGCGCAAGATGGTCGTTATAACAGCCGCGAGCATTAATCCATCCGACTTATGTGGAGCACAGGATGACCCGAAAAGTTGAAAATAGGGTTTTTTTCTCGCACCACTATATATTACACTGTGTAGCAGGGACGGATCTAGGGTAGTTGAAGCGGTGTGGCCGCCCCGCCCGCCCCTCTCCCTCCCCCCCGAAATTTTTCTCATGTGAAATTTTACACAATGGAGTCACCTTTGGTTTTTATTGGAAAAAATTTCCGATACGGCTCCAATTGACCAAATTTGGCCTAAAAATCGAAGAATTTCCAAAAAATTTGCGAGGGGGCTGCCGCCCCCAGCACTGGCGGTCCCAAACTTCGATTTCGGGGGGCGGGGGCGGAGGTCTGAAGAAATTTGTTGACTTTTTACAATAGCGTTTTTCAGCTTTACGCTAATTTGTTATAGCCGCAGCGATATCAAGGGCAATAATGAGTTGACTCTGTTTGTAGTAAAAACCAGTGGTGTACCCAGGAAAAAATGGAGAATTTTTCAATTTTTAGGTTTAATTTGGTCAACTGGAGACGTGTCTGAATTTTTTTCCTACAGGAAAATTGAAACAAAAGATGGGAATATATATATATATATATATATATATATCAGGGATCGACCGGAACCCTAAAACTACCGGAACCGGAACCGGAACTACCTAAAAATACCGGAACCGGAACCGGAACCGGAACCCCCTTGAAAAAGACCCTATATTTTGCAATATTTTCAAAAAAAATTTTGTTTACTTTTACTCACATTTTTTATATGCAACCCTTCTGTACACTTTTGACTTTCTCTATACACCAATTTAGCACTTTAATTCGCAGTGCAAACGCGGGATCAGTGAGCCACAGGTTGCAGGGGTCTGGGGGCGGCAGCCCCCAGAAAAAATGCCAGAAAAAAATGGAGATTTTTTTAACTGTTTACGCCGAATTTGGTCAACTAAGGACGTATCAGAAATTTTTTCCGACAGGAAAATTAAAAACTAAACATGAGAACGTCACATCAGACAGTGTATTATACAAGAAAATTCAGCATAATGTACTTTTGTAGACATGCATAGGCTTTGATGAAAGACAGTAACAAGGACTAGTCAGCCATAGCCCATAGAGATGCAGGGGTCTGGATACGGTCGCCCTCAGAAACAAAATTCGAAAACTTTTGGATGTTTAGGCAAAATTTGGTCAATTGGAGACGTATCAAAAATTTTTTTCGGCGGGGCGATAAAAACCAAAGGGGGGACCCTTGTTGACAATTTCTTTAAATTCAACCAAAAGGGGGGGTCGCGACGCCCCTCCCATCTACGTTCTTGGGTCTGACTTGGGTGTTGGGTCAGGTTAATTTTTGCTGGGTCCAGTTAAGAGAACTTGAGTCTGGACCCACTCGTGGACCCTAAAAAACCCTGACTTGGAGAAAATTGGGGGGCGGGGTGCGGCTGTATATACCGTCGACCCCTCTCCTAAATGTTAGATAGTAAGGTTTACACAGATTAATTTTTCAGTGTAGCGTGAAAAACCGAGGACCTTCGACCTTCAGCTTTCATTGAGCTAGTTGAAGTAATACAAGAAATTGGACACAAGAAGCACAGCATTGTTGATAAAGAATAAAAATCAGAAGCTATTTGTATGTTAAGACAATAAAACACAAACGATAACAATGTATTTAGCTAGTGTACTGTATATATATTTAAATTTATATATACATGTAATATATACGCGTACAGTACATAATATGTTGAACGCATGAGCTTTGATGAAAGAGAATTATAAAGAAGACGAAGACTAAACTAGCTACAGAGTCGCAAGAGGTTCGCCAGAACAAAATCTGAAGAAATTTTTGATTTTTAGGCCGATTGTGGTCAGTTGGAGGCCTATCGGAAAATTTTCATGGACGAACAACACAAAATTAAAAGCAAAATCCTTTGTCAGAGAATTAGTGGTTCCGGTTCCGGTTCCGGTACTTTTAAAATACCGGAACCGGAACCAAAAAGTACCGGAACCGGAACCGGAACCGGAACTCCGGTCGATCCCTGATATATATATATATATAGTTGCCCAGCTTCTGGGGGCTACCGCCCCCAGACCCCAGCAACTGTGTGTTTTGATAAAAGTTACAGATTTTAGAGGATATCCCGGGGTCACAAACAGAAAAGGTGCTCATCTATAGTCTGGGGCCCCCGCGCACAGTAAATTTGTATATGTATATATTTAATGGGGGGGGGGGCCCCCCCCCCCGAGGGGCCCGGGCGCCCCCCCCCCAGGGGGGTATATATATATATATCCGATATATATATATATATATATATATATATATATATATATATATATATATATATATATATATATATATATATATATATATATATATATATATATATATATATATATACATATAGGGTAGTATAGGTCTAGGTCAGGGTATATATGCTATATATATATATATATATATAAGAATTATATTATAATTCTCCCCCCCAAAAATTATATATACGTAGCTGGTAGCTATGTATGAAAATTGTAAATAGTATAATATAATATATATATATTTTTCTGTGCATGCAATACGTTTTAAATATATGCTATGTATTTACAAATTTAAGTTTTGACTGTTTTTCGCCTAACTTTCAACTGTTTTTCTACTATTTTATCGCCTTTATATATCTATATATATATATATATATATATATATATTTATATATATATATATATATATATATATATATATATATATATATTCTATATATATATATATATATATATATATATATATATATATATATATATTTTATTCCATATATATATATCAAGCGCGGATCCAGGGGGGGGGGGGGGGGGCGCGGGGGGGGGGCCCCCCCCCCCCCCCAAAATTTTTTCAGACTGAAATTTTACACAAGGGTCCCCCCTTTGGTTTTTATTGCCCGACCGACAAAATTTCCGATGCGTCTCCAATTGACCAAATTTGCTCTAAAATTCAAAATTTTCTCCAATTTTTTTTGCTGGGGGCTGCTGCCCCCAGACCCCCGCAACTGTGCGTTTTGATAAGAGTTGCAGATTTGCAAATTTTAGAGGATATCCCGGGGTCAAAAACAGAAAAGTTGCCCAGCTTCTGGGGGCTGCCGCCCCCAGATCCCCGCAACTGTGCGTTTTGATAAAAGTTGCAAATTTTAGAGGATATCCCGGGGTCAAAAACAGAAAAGTTGCCCAGCTTCTGGAGGCTGCCGCCCCCAGACGCCGAAACTGTGTGTTTTGATAAAAGTTGCAGATTTTAGAGGATAACCCGGGGTCAAAAACAGAAAAGTTGTCCAGCTTCTGGGGGCTGCCGCCCCCAGACCCCCGCAACTGTGTGTTTGGATAAAAGTTGCAGATTTGCAGATTTTAGAGGATATCCCGGGGTTTTACCAGTAAATTTGTATTGTACATTTGTAATGGCCGAGGGTGGGGGGTCGCGCCCCCCCCCCCCCGAAAAAAATTCCTGGATCCGCCACTGATATATATATATATATATATATATATATATATATATATATATATATATATATATATATATATATATATATATATATATATATATATATATATAATATATATACTCGTTTTTTCCGACAGGAATATTGAAACAAAAGATGGGAACATTAGATCAGACAGCTGGGTTTTTTTCGCTGGCAAATTTTCGCAATTTTGCGAAAAGCTTGAAATTTTTTGTCGCAAAATCAAATTTTGTTTGTCCCCCGCCAACTTATGGCATGTGTAAAATAACACATAAAACATAACAATAACAACAATCGACACTACTAAAAAAACGCCTCGGAAAAATTTTATTTTCCTCACGCTCGCTACCCCCCCCCCGCCCACGGTCGACGCCCAAGGTCCTCCCCTCCTCCCCTCCTTTGGAAATTCCTGGATACGCGCCTGATTGAAGGAACTCTTATTTGCGTCGACGTTTTAGAGATGACAAAAAAATTGTGAAGCTTGTGAAGTCTTTGTCTTAGGCAACACCACAAAAAAATTGCTCCATCGTACTGGGTTCCAGTGAAAGCCCAAATTCCAATTTTTGCGGCACGAATTTAGCACAAACAAACGTGGGTAACTTTGCGCCGTAAAAATCAGAGTTTATGCCTGATCATGAGTATATACTTTCTTGATTCTTCGCCAGCTTTACGGAGCCCAAGATGGCTTTCTCCCAGAAAATTTCGCCTTTGTTTTGAACCACCTTTGTCCATTTTATGTTTACTTGGCTTAGGTCGTTGGCTGTAATATGTGCTCTATAACCTCGGCTGTATTCAGGCCAGAATGGTGGCTGGTGGCTACAGCGACAGGAGTAGACGTCCGAACCACTACTACTACTGGTTGTTCGGATTTTCATGAAAAGTTGGCCTATCACATAATATGCTTTATTTTTATTTCCAGGCAATGAATGTGCTGCGCAGAACGCTGAAAATAGTGACATATACGACATTAGGCGGCGCAATTGTGGCCACTGGAGCGGTGCTCCACAAGAATGAATATGATGTTTCGTCGCTGGGTGTGATGCGCCTCGGCCGAGCTGGTTATACCGTATGTTTACTTCGTTTGTATTTTTTGCATTTAGATTTTCGATGCTTTTTTGTTGTGTAGAAAAATGAACATTTTTGTTGTGCAGAAAAGTAAACTTTTTGTTGTGTAGAAAAGTAAACATGCAAAATATATGTTAATATTACAGGGGTGCTATTTGGGACGACTATGTGACAGATGGAAATTGCAAGCGGTCTTTTTAGTTATAGCAGGCGGGGAAAAAACCCGCATTTTCATATTTCGTCATGTAGCTCATAGACTATACGTTTCCACGGGAAACCAAAAAAATTCTATCGTAGGCCTAACCTTGCTCTAAACGCTGGGACCGGTTTCATTTCGCTATCTCTTACCGTTTTTTGGCGGGAAGCCAAAAACTTGCCGGGGAAAAAACCCATGTGGGGGAAAAAACCACCCCATAAATAACCTGAAAAGTGTGTTAACGGTAGTTTTTCAACGCTATGGCACGTATTAGGAGTAGTAGAGGCCCCTGATACCAAAACTATACGCAGATTTGCAATGGGGCCCCAGGGACACAAGTTTGAAAACTGCCCTTCGCAGCCCATTATAAAATAATTTTGAATTTTCAGATTTGAAAACAAAACACCTTAATTTTGCCTGAAAACGTTGAAAACAACTAAAAAGTTTCGATAACGCTTCAAATGCATGCAAAATTTGCACTTTATGGCTACTTTTTACGCCATCGACCCTCTGTGGGGTGTACCGTGAGTGGGTGTGACGGGCATATTTTACTTTCATTGGGTTATTTGGCGTTTAAACAAGAGAAAATAATAGGTTAAAATAAAAAACATACAAAAACTGGCAATAGTACCAGAAAATACTACTCTCCACCCCAAAAGGACCTCAAAATGACAAAGTCCGACTGTTAGGCCAGTATTTCAGAATTTGACCGAGAAAGTGTCAGTTTGCGCATTTGTGCTAATAATAAACGTCTTTTTGCGCTACCATGAGTCTTTTTCAGGGTTGGCGCGATAGCGCCCAACCCTAGAATAGGAAAATTTAGCACTATTGCGGATTTTGAGAATTTGAACTTTTTGTAGCTCAAAATAAAGAAGAGCTTTTTACATGAAATTTTGTGTGTGTACACCCCTTGGCAATATGTAAGCGCTGGCAAAATTTCAGCCGGATCGGTCAAGTATTTTCTGAGATACCCCAGGGGACCCCCCAAAATTCACGGACTTTCGCTCTTTTTTTCCCCCAGAACTTTTCTCGCCGGTAGTTCATCCGAGCGACACTTTTTTTGGTTTTTCACATTTCGTATAGCCTGCAATAGACACGGAAAAAATGGTTTTGCTCGGGTGTTTCCGTGAGAGGCTGTGCTGGGAGGGGGGAAACCCCTGTTTTGGGGTCCAAAAAATGACTAAGTACGAAAAAGTTTAGCACACTTTTTAAGAAGTTGCGCAAAACGGCCAGTCATGATCTTTTGCATGTGAGGTGGTACAGTAGTGGAATAGAAACTGACATGGGCTTTTTTGAATTTCGGCCTATAAGCCCCAGGACATGCCCATACCCCCCGCCACGTGTATTATGGGGGTAGGTTCGCTACGGGCAGTGGAGCTATCATGGTTATAGCTGGAGGTCTATCGTTTTGTATACGAATATAAACCCATATGCTGTGCATTCAGTGGTATTATCACTTGTTTCCTCAGATGTTGAATAGTCTCCTAGACGGTACCCCCCTGTTGGCTGTGTCATGTATATATGTGCGTACGTAACTTCACAGTAGAATAATTATGTTTGCTGTTTGTTTTTAATGGTACTTGCAGTTTTTTCGTGTAATATGGATTGTGAACTTGCGAACATATCATATTATTAGTCACTGCCCCACCGTTTGCCCCCTCCCCCAGGGTCTTCCCAAAGGGGACCCTGGACCCTTGGGCACTTTTGGGGTCAAAAAAAGTTTTTCGAGTTATTTCTCAAAAACTTGTCTCTAGGGGTAATTTGGTGTCTTAAACACGAATCTGCGGTTTATTTTTGGCTGTGACTATCGTGAACTCTCCTACGACCCCCCCTCAGGGTACCCCCCACAAAGGGTCCAAGGGGTCAGTTTTTCGAAATTCAGATTTTGATGTTCATACGTAATTTGACCCCCTGAACACGAATCTGAATTCAATTTTTGTCTATGACTCTTGTGAACTCTCCTACGACCCCCCTCAGGGTATATACTCCCCCTTGCCCGCAAGGGGTCCAAGGGGTCAATTTTTTAAATTCAGATTTTGATGTTCATAGGTGTAATTTGACCTCCTGAGCACGAATCTGAGGTCTATTTGTGTCCATGACTCTTGTGGACTCGCGTACGACCCACCTCCATCCCCTCAGGGTACCCCCTCCCGACAAGGGGTCCAAGGGGAATATTTTCGAAATTGGAATTTTGATGTCAATATAGATATTTAATTTGAGCCCCTAATTACGAATCCGCGGTTTGTTTTTGTCAAGAAGCTCCCTGGACTCCACACAGGGGGTCCAATGGGTCAAATGGGCGTAGTTTGAACCGGTGGACACACCGCATACGACGTCAATTATGTAGTTATAGTTATGTTGTGTGCTTCGCTTCCACTACAGCGGAAAAAGAGATAGGACTAGTAAGGAAAAATGCCCTTGTCGGGCGGCTCCTTGGGTAGAATAGGTTACTGTCTGTCTAAAGCGGAAAAATACTTAGGTTGAGCTTGTAAAAGCATTGGTACAAGACTTTATTAACGAGAATATGCAATTCGTCTGAGCTCGTCAAAGTAGGTGGACTAGGTATACCTGTTGAGAATAGGAATATGATCTTCGTAGGGCAGACACTGTTTTCCGCACCCTATTCGCGCGAACTTACAGCCCATTCTGTGTTTGCTTCATCTGTATAATGTATATATATATACATATCTTATTATCATTATTATTGTAAAGTATATATGCTTGATAAAAAGGTTCAGTGAGTTAACTGTAGTGCAGATCTTATCCAGATCATTAACTTATAGTTTGATTAAAAGATATGTTGTATATATATATTTTGCATATAAGCATCTTATTCCTTTCGATCATATTTGAATTCTGTATACTGTTAGATGTGTGTAACTGTAAGTTAAAGTGTAAATCCATAAACTGACCTAAACATTTTATGTTGTGCAAAACACATTGGTGCGAGATAGCGTTTTCACCGCCTTTGTCAGCCGTGAACTTTAACACTCCTTTACGGATTGTTTGCACACCCCCAAAACAGTCGAAATTTCAGCTGAAATTGTTGAGAGTGCCCGGTCTAACGTTAGTGCCCATTTTGAGTTAGTGTTAAAAAGCCTCCATGTTGCATGAGAAATATATAATTTAGCTGAAGGTCGCGCGAATAGGGTGCGGAAAACAGTGTCTGCCCTACGAAGATCATATTCCTATTCTCAACAGGTATACCTAGTCCACCTACTTTGACGAGCTCAGACGAATTGCATATTCTCGTTAATAAAGTCTTGTACCAATGCTTTTACAAGCTCAACCTAAGTATTTTTCCGCTTTAGACAGACAGTAACCTATTCTACCCAAGGAGCCGCCCGACAAGGGCATTTTTCCTTACTAGGTTAGTAGCTACTAGGTTTTTCGACATCACCAGACCATTTTCAAAAAGTGGGGTTTTTTCCCCCACATGGGTTTTTTTTTACCCCGTCTAATTTCGGTCATGCCCCCCCTCGTACGGAAGAAGGAGGGTTCTGCCACTGCGGTCATGAATAGAGGAAGGGTAGTCCTCTGTAAAAGTGTTTTTACATTTGAGCTCGCATCTCTTAGTGCTGAGAAATGAGACTCCAAAATTCACCTCTCTTGGAGCCATGTCGGGTCAAAAATGGGGGGGTTCAATTTTTGATTCATAAAAAATACCAGCGAGACCCCTTTTGGATACCGCTTACATACGTTTGCCTACAGGTACTGTACTATATATACGCTGGCAAATTTTCAGACCTGTACCACGTACCCAAGTTCCAGAACTGGGGTGGGTTTTTCCCCCCCAAAAAATGGGGTGGGTTTTTTTTCCCCGCCTGCTATACGTACATACATTGTAATATATGTGCCAGTCATTCAAAGTCGATAGATATATACTGTTTTATTTTTTTACGCAGTGTTGCAGATAGATACTGTTTTAGTACGCATATTAATTTAGAAAACTATAAACTATATGAGATAAATGCTTGCTAAAATAGCTTGAAACAATCATTTTTAATTTTCACAGAAAATATTTTTCAGCCAGTTACGACAATTTTTTGTAAATTTTATGTTTGGCAAGCCAAAGTAGTATATATGTAGCTAGTCAAAACGGCCGCTTATTGAGAAAAGAAAAAAATGACACACGGGCATGTCAAAAACCTTCAGTTTAAATGCCAAAACTTATCCTACTGCGTTTCGCTTTTTAAGATTACATGTAAAATTTCTTTTTGAACAATATAGCAGGTGGGGAAAAAACCCACCTCCTTAAACCCACCTCAAAAAACCCCTCTTTTTGAAAATGGTCTGGTGATGTCGAGAAACCTAGTAGCTACCCCAAGAGACTCATGGTAGTGCAAAAAGACGTTTATTATTAGCACAAATGCGCAAACTGACACTTTCTCGATCGAATTCTAGAATAGGGGCCTAACAGTCGGACTTTGTCATTTTGAGGTCCTTTTGGGGTGGAAAGTAGTATTTTCTGGTACTATTGCCATTTTTTGTATGTTTTTAATTTTAACCTATTAATTTCTCTTGTTTAAACGCCAAATGACCGAATGAAAGTAAAATATGCCCGTCACGACCAGTCACACCCACTCACGATACCCCCACAGAGGGTCGATGGCGTAAAAAAGTAGCCATAAAGTGCAAACTTTGCATGCATTTGAAACGTTATCGCAACTTTTTAGTTGTTTTCAACGTTTTCAGGCGAAATTAAGGTGTTTTATTTTCATATTATCTGAAAATTCAAAATTTTATAATGGGCTGCGAAAGGCAGTTTTCAAACTTGTGTCCAGGCCCCATAGCAAATCTGCGTATAGTTTTGGTATCAGGGGCCTCTGCTACTCCTAATACGTGCCATAGCACTGAAAAACAACCGCTAACACACTTTTCGGGTGATTTATGGGGTGGGTTTTTTCCCCCATATGGGTTTTTCCCCCAAATGGGTTTTTTCCCCTGCAAGTTTTTGGCTTCCCGCCAAAAAACTGTAAGAGATAGCGAAATGAAACCGGTCCCAGCGTTTAGAGCAAGGTTAGCCCTACGTCAGATTTTTTTGGTTTGCCGGGAAAACGTATAGTCTATGAGCTATTTTTTTTTGTTTTTTTTTTTTTTTATTATTTTTTTTTTTTTTTATTTTTTTTTTTTTTTTTTTTTTTTTTTTTTTTTTTTTTTTTTTTTTTTTTTTTTTTTTTTTTGTTTTTTTTTTTTTTTTTTTTGTTTTTTTTTTTTTTTTCTTTTTTTTTTTTTTTTTTTTTTTTTTTTTTTGCTTTTTTTTTTTTTCATGACGAAATATGAAAATGCGGTTTTTTTCCCCGCCTGCTATAGTACATTACACAAAAGTCCGCAAAACTTGACAACTACTAGAAGGATTTTGTTCAAGATTTTGGATAAATTGGCACACATATGTGTGTACGCTAAAATTTCAAAAATTTGTTAGCTTAAGTTTTGATTTACATCAAGTTGACTCGCAGAATTCTTTAAAAATGTACTTCCGTGGACTAAATCTCAAGTCTGGATGTTGCAATATTTTCATGCGTATTTTTTATTAAATTTTTTTTTTTTTTTTATTTTTTTTTTTATTTTATTTTCTTGTTTTTTTTAAAAATTTTTCTGTGGTGTATTTTTTTTTTTTTTTCTTTTTCGCCGTGTTGCGAGAAATTTTTTGATTCAAGAATTTGTATAATTATATTTTCCAAAATTCAAAAAAATTCAAGTTTGAAGGTCCGTAACTTCTTTTCTGCATCAAATAAATGCTCCAAACTTGGCATTAAAATTTACCCTGTTATTGTCTACATTGGTGCAAAGAATAAAAGTAGTGGAATTAGACTGTCAGTTTTACAAGCAAAACATGAAAAATGCAAAAATTCACGAAATTTGACTACTTTAACAGGGTCCGCTGACAAGCTTGTTACATATTACAGCTAAATAATGTGCGTAAGTGTAGTTTTAGTCAAGTTCTTTAACATGAAAAAAAACAGCTACTAATTTTATTGAGTCAATCAAAAGTTATAACAAGTTAAAAAACTGTCGAAAACGTAACTACCACCGATTAGCTGGAAGTTGGCAATTTTTTTGACGTCAACTCGAGAGGCTTCTCCCTTAGAAAAGATTGAAAAGATTGTAGCGCCAAAAATTTTTCTAGTGATTATTATATGTGTACTAAAAATTTAATCCATTACTGAAAGATGCTTTCATAAATTTTGTTGATTAAAAAAATAATTATTGTTTAGGCTGTGAGAATCTTTGTGGACTACAAATGGACCATGTATAATTTCGACGGCACGGATGACAAGAAAGCAATGTCAGGTGTAAGCGTACTAAGTTTATATTTATATAATGAAGTGAAGAAATGATATCGTATGTTATGAAATCAGGAAAAATAAGGTCATTCCAGCTCTAAACTCAAGCGATCATAGTCATGGCTTTGAGAATGGTAGACAGTGCGTCTATAAAAATAACACGGAGTTGGCTGCTGCAAGGATGGGGCACCACCCCTCCTCCTCTTAAATGTCGGGTTACGACGTTACGAGTTTGAACTTCAAAAATTTTAGCAAAATTAGGTACTAAAAATTGCAGGATTTTTGGAAATTTTACAAAATTTAAGGTTTTTTGTTTGATCAGGGGTAACGTGTTCACTGGAGCAAGGCAAGATAGTGGACTAGGGAGGGTCCTCTAACTTTTAAACCCTGTTAAATCATATTATTGTACAATGAACATCTTCCATCGTTCACTTGGGATTTGTTTCCAGATTTTTCTGACAATTTCTGCATGAATTCATAAATGAGTAGTGATATAAGTATGTTTTTTTATTTATTGTTTAGGCCCATCAGCGCAGTGCTAACAAATTGCTCAAACTTGCATGTGCAAACGGTGGTGTGTGGATCAAAGTACGGCAACCGATCAATTTGGGGAGGGGGGAGGTTGATTTCAGTCGGTTAACTCGACCAGTTTTGGTAGGGGATTCTGTATATATTCATAAATATTATCAACTTTACGCACACACACACACGCACACGTATTACGTAATATGTCAGCAATAACAATCTTTTTTATTTGAAGGTTGGTCAACATATCGGTGCCTTAGAGTATCTCCTCCCGGACGAGTATGTTCGTACGATGTCTGTGCTGCACTCTCGAGCGCCCCAGTCCCCCATTGAAGATCTGCAGAAAGTGTTCCGGGAAGATTTGGGTAAAGATGTACGTACTGCCACATCATCATGGGAGAGTGGGGGTAGGCCAAGGCGTCAAATTTGTTAATAGGTAGCATTGTGTCGTTTTCATACGGGGGTAGTGAATATGCGGAGTTTCTGGATTTGTCTATTTAACCAGCACCATTGACAGTGTTATGATTGAACGAACAGCTTGATCCAACCAATTAAACAAACGATGCAGCTTGTAGCCGAACATCGGCAAAATAGTTCACTTTAAACTCGAGAACACACATGTGCAGCTGAGGATGTCTGGGCGGGGGGGTGCGGAGCAACTTTTCCGGCCGTTTTTGCTTCGTGGGCCACCACATTTTGCTCGTGAGCCACCGATTTTTCATTCGTGAGCTACCTTCGAAACAATCTGGGTGGGAGCGGACCTGTCTAGGGGGGGGGGGCGAGGTCGGCTTGGGGGGAGCAGTCCCCCCCACGCCCATGTATGCTCGAGAATTTATTATTTTTTGCACTAGCATTTCTGCTGTTTTTAGATCTCAGATGTTTTCGATGATTTTGATCCTCAGCCGATTGGCACAGCGTCCCTGGCCCAGGTTCATAGGGCACGCTCCAGGGCCACTGGGGAAGAGGTGGCCATCAAAATTCAGCATCCCAGAGTCAAACCCCACAGTTTTGTAGATATGGCTACGATGGAAGTGAGCAAATTAATGCTGTTCAGGTTTTTGTGGTTTTTTATTTAGGTCGTATATATATTTTTTAATTTACCGTTGGTCGATTATTTAATGGTGAAAAATCAGTGAAAGAATAATCACGGGGACGCTGTGGGTAGAAGAGGGCTAAGGAAGGCTGCGTGAAAAAACCCAAAAGCTAGTTGTTAACTTGTTCGGAGGTCGGAGCTTTTGGGACATCAATTTGATTTGTCCGAATTGATTATGACATATCGCCAAACCAGTGCTTAACGTTAACGTAATTTGCATAATTCTGTCAGCTCGAATAGAAGTCTAATTTTGTCAGTTTCCACAATTTTTAATCAATTTCAGTCAATCCATTTTCATGACGGGCTTAATTTGCATAATTGAAGGCTTACTAGTCCACATTGCGGCTTGGCTGTTTCCCAGAGTTTAAACTGCTCTGGCTAGCCGAGGAGACCAAACGGAATCTGCCAACAGAACTGGACTTCATCAACGAAGGTCACAACGCTGAGCGAGTTGAGCGCATGCTAGTCAATTTGCCTTTTCTGGAAGTATGATATTAGCGAGGAAGATATTGGCCCGTATTCACATACTAAGTGTTATTCACATACTAACGCTAAGCATTTGCTGAGTGTTAGCGCTTAGGGGTAGTGTCGCGAAAGCAGTTTTGCTGGTGGCTGAATATGAGCTTTTACTTGAACTAGTACGTTCAATGGAGAACTGGTGAAATGCTCTATGGTGTCAAATAATTACTGCCAAACACTAAAAAGTTTGCAATATCTACTGTTTTTAACCAGTCACCATTTGTAAGCCAGACATCACACAATAGGACATATAAGTTCAAAAAGTCAAGCCAGATATCAGATTGGCCAGCCTGTGAAGTACATTATAATGTTTTGACGCACAATTTTTCGTCACAAATAAGAAAAATAAAAAATGAAGGTTCGTTTTTCTTTTGATTTTAAAATTAAAGCGTCTAAATTTTTCACAATTTATCATTATTGCTGTGAGTACTTCACAGTTTAGGCACAGTTTAACAGTTAAAACAGGTATTACTCCGTAACCACTCAAGCAATTTGCACTAAATTTAGTGTGCATAAAATAGAGCATATGTGCTTCTAGTCTGTGTAAAGAATCTAAACAAAAAGTTTTATAATTGTGACGAAATTATCGAATGTGAATAGGTTTTTAAAACGTGATTTTTCCGACATTGCGATTGTAACCAGCAGCTAGTAATTGACTTACCTAACTTGTACAACTACTCTGGTAATTTGTAATTAAGAAAATTAAAGTTAATTCTACAAACTTACGTACAGGAACTGAACCTACATCAAGAGTACATAAACTACACCAAGAGTACATAAGCTACGTAGCGTAGCTTGGCCGGTTTGTTTTGACGCGAAACACACACGCACACACACACACACATATACACACACGCGCACACAGATATTCACGCACACATTTAGCCTAGCTTCAGCCAGCTAGTGTTAGGCTATAATACATACTCTTGCTGGAGAAATAATTTGCTTAGTAATGAAGACACTAATTAACTAATTAATTAATGCAACGTTGCAGTATGCAAATTAGCTACTACGAGAGTCAACTAGCTAAACTTGGTGTTAGTTTTCGACCTGAAATTTTCATGTTTATTGGTTAAAATTTAGTTACCCCCCTTCCACTATTGGGTGGTCAAATATTCAGGCATTACTGTAACCTGAATTTTGGCCGAAATCTTTTAATCCAAGAAGTTCTAAATGTCTGCATTTACGTCAGCAGATGAGTAAATTGAAAGGTATAAATATCGGCCGAAATGCTGCTCCCAGTCAGTTCTTTTGGGTTTGAGCCGGGCGTGAGGCGCTTCTGCTTACCGTCTAGCGCGAGGCGCTACGGTTGCTGAACCCGAGGTGTTCATGTGTTGTGTTATTACTGCTGTTCCGCAGTACGCGTGTCGACTTACGTAGCGCAGTGCGCGCGTATTATTCCGAGTTCCGACTGTTGCTTTCAATTGTAACCCAAACTGTTTTGGATAATTACTCGTGCCAACTACGTAGCGCGGAGCGCACGTATTGTTCCAACTATTGTATTAAATTATCGTGTATTTGTGCTATCGTGCTACTGCTAATTGCCAGATATGTGGTGTCCCTGTCTGCCGTACTCTGTATATTTGTGTCGTGTTGCTTAGCCAAAAAAATCTAACCAGACTTGTGTTGACTTTTATTGAATTGTTAGGGTCAACAGTACAGTGTACATAGCTGCTAGACTTAGGTAGTCAAATAAGTTAGGTCAATAACCAAGCAAGGCCACTATCACTAGAGCCTGCAGGACCGGTTGGGTATCAATAAACCACCCTAGGACACCAGCCGGTCATACGACTTTACTGCTAGCTGTAGACTGCATCAATTTTGCTGAAACTTGGCGAAAATTTGCCTTAACACATACTTTCAGAATATATTAAAAACAATGTTTTATCTTTCACTGAAAAAGTTTTACAGTCACGCAAAATCGACTGGTTGCTTGACACTACCCCTTCTTAAGTATGTTTAGTATGTTA
>JASANF010013057.1:0-63718 GCA_030248245.1 Trissonchulus sp. WLG1_4 | reverse complement strand
TGAGCACATAATATAATTTAGCTGAAGGTCGCGCGAATAGGGTGCGGAAAACAGTGTCTGCCCTACGAAGATCATATTCCTATTCTCAACAGGTATATATACCTAGTCCACTTACTTTGACGAGCTCACACGAATTGCATATTCTCGTTAATAAAGTCTTGTACCAATGCTTTTACAAGCTCAGCCATAGTATTTTTCCGCTTTAGACAGACAGTAACCTATTCTACCCAAGGAGCCGCCCGACAAGGGCATTTTTCTTTACTAGTATAATTAGTGTCAACTAAATGGTGACAGCGTCATATCAACTGGACTTTATGTGTTGCTAAAAACGACCATAGTGGTGGGGAAAAACCCGTTTACTGGTCGCCCTGCGGTCAACATAAATCTAATGGATTAACGCTGGCGACTGTTACTGCGATCTTTCGGCAATTATCGCGTTATTAAAATTGATTATATGTGTTTCTGGGTAATAAAGCCTCTAACCGTCCATGTGTGAGAAAACCCCTTTCCCTGTTTTGTCAACGTGTCTATTTGTTACTTGCAGTGCTCAGAATACATAGTCCCATCCCCTTGCCCTTATAGACACGAATGAACTTTGTTCATATTATACTGCGACATCAGAATGGCTTTCCAATTTTTGCCGCGAAAAACGAACACAAGACACAACAGGCACATCTTCAGTGCAAAATCAGTGCTTAGTCTTGTCTATCGGCCAGAGTGAGGGTAAAATTATTGCCAAAAACATCACAAACAGTCGGATTGTAAACTTTGAAAGCCCGTTGTTGTTGTTGTGGTTGTAGCGTGAAGTGATCAGCATCCACGTGGGCCAGGCGGGCGTGCAGATCGGCAATGCGTGCTGGGAGCTGTACTGTCTGGAACATGGGATCCAGCCGGACGGGAAGATGCCCTCGGACAAGACCCTGGGCGGCGGGGACGACTCCTTCAACACCTTCTTCGCTGAGACCGGGTCCGGGAAACACGTCCCCAGGGCCTGCTTCATCGATCTGGAACCCACTGTCATCGGTACGTATGTTTATGGCTAAAGTATATATACTGGTTATTGTTTATGTATTGTTAATTTTTGGAAAGAAAGTATATACCATTCATTATGCATACAGTGGGGTTAAGAATAGCACTTGGGTGGTGAATATATAGTGTGGATGGAACTTTTTTTCACTGCAGTGGAGGGCATACATGTAACGGGGTCAAAATTTTGGGGGGGCCTCTCCGGCCAAATTTTGGGGACCCTCCCCCCCTGATCCACCAAAAATACCCTAAATTTTGCAAAAATTTCGCCAAAAAGTGCCATTTTTTCAAAAGTTTGCCCAAATTTTGGGGACCCTCCCCCCCGGGTCCTCGATTTGGGGGGGGGTTCCCCCCCTCATACATGTGGGGGGCCTCTCCGGCCAAATTTTGGGGACCCTCCCCCCCTGATCCACCAAAAATACCCTAAATTTTGCAAAAATTTCGCCAAAAAGTGCCATTTTTTCAAAAGTTTGCCCAAATTTTGGGGACCCTCCCCCCCGGGTCCTCGATTTGGGGGGGGGGTTCCCCCCCTCATACATGTATGGTGGAGGGAGTAGGCTACCCTGGTTAGAAATCTAAGTTTCCAGAACCTTGTCAACTTTGACATTCATGTATTATGATGGGCGATGGTTCTGTTGCGGATCTGAAGAATTAAACTTTAATTTCGTCCCAAGTTGAGTTTCAGTAGCCAAAATGACTCATATTTTAAACTTGTGCCTAAACCAAACGGTTGCCCGAATCGGGACACGGGTTGGTCCACTCATTGTCTTTCTTTTCCCATGGGTCGGCTTTGCGTTTCACCGATATACTGCATAGCGTGCCCGTGACAGTCCGTGGTCTGTGGTGGTTGATTATTAACTTCGGAGTTCCTGACCAAAAAATGTTCAACAAATAAGGCAAAACAAAGCATGACGTGCTTTCGTAAAAACAAACTGCAAGCATCAAGAGACGCGACTAGCTGCGATACTTGGGCATGGGGGGGGGGTTTCACCCCTCCAGACGGCAACCTCAGCCCCCCCCAGACAGGTGCTTCACTCCCCAAGAATGTTTGAAGGTAGCTCACAACGGCAAAATCGGTGACACTCAAAGCAAAATGGTGACGGTGTCTCATGAAGAGAACATGGGCGGAAAAGTTGCTCCGCAAACCTGGTGGCTCACACCCCCCGCCCACAAAATTGACTAGCTGCAACGTATGGTATGTCACCTGTTGAACCTCACCTCGCTTATGAAGTAAAAAATATTAATTAGTTTTCTTGTTTTTTAGACGAAGTGCGGACGGGCACCTACCGCCAGCTGTTCCATCCCGAGCAACTGATCACGGGCAAAGAGGACGCGGCCAACAACTACGCCCGAGGCCACTACACCATCGGCAAGGAGATCATCGATCTATCGCTCGACCGCATCCGCCGCCTCTCCGACAACTGCAACGGGCTGCAGGGATTCCTGATCTTCCACAGCTTTGGCGGCGGCACCGGCTCCGGTTTCACCTCGCTGCTCATGGAACGCCTGTCGGTGGACTATGGCAAGAAATCCAAGCTGGAGTTTTCCATCTATCCGGCACCGCAGGTAGGGTTTCGAAGATTATAGTTGAACTGGTTAAGGGATGAGAGATATAATGTGGAGGCGCGGATTGGATGGCTTTTGTAGGAAGAATAATTCTTTGTATATAGTTGGGGTGCTATAATTTCGGAAAAATTTTGATTTCATTCTATTTATATTTGCATGTTATTGTTATCTCATTTTTCTAATTTTCTTCTGTCAGTGCATAGAAGTAACAATTTTTCACTTATGGCAGATATTCATTCTGGCAGATAACTATAGTAGTAAATATAGTAACTATAATAAAACTACGCTATAGTAAATTCAATTATCTTTTTGTGGATTAGGGTCTTTTGCGATGATCACATGACCCCGCGGCGGCAGGGCCATGATGTGATCCCCAAAATATTGAAGTTCGGCGAAAATTAAAACACCAAGACATCCCCCTTGCTTTGCTTGTAATCTATATATTTTTGGTTTGTGTTTTAGGTGTCGACGGCGGTGGTGGAGCCGTACAACTCCATCCTGACCACGCACACCACGCTGGAGCACTCCGACTGCGCCTTCATGGTGGACAACGAGGCCATCTACGACATCTGCCGCCGCAACCTGGACATTGAACGACCCACCTACACCAACCTCAACCGGCTGATCGGCCAGATTGTGTCCTCCATCACGGCCAGTCTGCGATTCGACGGGGCCCTGAACGTGGACTTGACCGAGTTCCAGACCAACCTGGTGCCCTACCCCCGCATCCATTTCCCACTGGCCACCTATGCGCCCGTCATCTCCGCCGAGAAGGCCTACCATGAGCAGCTGTCCGTGGCCGAAATCACCAACATGTGCTTCGATCCGGCCAACCAGATGGTCAAGTGTGATCCGCGCCACGGCAAGTACATGGCCGTGTGTCTGCTCTACCGCGGGGACGTGGTGCCCAAGGACGTGAATGCGGCCATAGCCACCATCAAGACCAAACGCACCATTCAGTTCGTGGACTGGTGTCCCACTGGGTTCAAGGTGGGCATCAACTACCAGCCGCCTACCGTGGTCCCAGGGGCCGACCTGGCCAAGGTCCCCCGAGCCGTCTGCATGCTGAGCAACACCACAGCTGTGGCCGAGGCCTGGGCCCGTCTGGACCACAAGTTCGACCTGATGTACGCCAAGCGGGCCTTTGTCCATTGGTATGTGGGCGAGGGCATGGAGGAAGGAGAGTTCTCCGAGGCACGCGAAGACCTGGCGGCGCTGGAAAAAGACTACGAGGAGGTCAGTCGGGTACTCGGGTGGAATAAGCTGGCGGGATGCTGGGATAATTAATGGCTGCTTTAAGGTGGTGCGGTAGAGACCACCGCTGTCGCTAATAGCTTTCTGACACAGCTTACTTAAGCATTATATTATTATATATATACGTGTACGTGTACGTATTTATTTCGAATTCAAAATGTTAGCTATATTATTTATATACTATAAAGGAGTTGTGGAAGAGTTCGTTTTTTTATTGGGTGCCGACAATTTGCGAAGCAGCAAATGGGCAACCTGTGTTTAGATTAGGCTATGTTTACTAGCTATTAATGATTTCATGACTCATGACAAAGCACTATTTTCGTGTCACACATTTTTTAGTATAATTATTATACTACGTAGTACGTGCATTTTGTTTGTACGCATATGTGATGCCTAGATACGTATTTAGTATATATTTCATAGTATTAGTAATAATTATTTTTACGCGGCGGCCTCAGCCGCCGCGTATATACTATATTGCAATCGTCTTCTATGATTGCATGTAGTTCTACTGTAAAACTGGAGGCAGGTCCAGAAAAACCATTGTTTGTGTGGGCGTGTGTATCTTTCTGCAGGTTAAGTATATGCATACGTATTGAGCGACATAATGACTGTTGATTTGCGACGCCTTTTGTGCGAGCGTTTGTCAGTTCATGTACATAACATGTACGTCACAGGAACGTAAAATCATTGAACAGTGTTGCGACGCAAGCTGTTGCGACAATGTTTCGTAGATTACTGATTAGCGCGTTGGAGCAAGGAAATGTCCAACATCAAATGTCGATGCCTATTTTTTGGTACGGCTATAATGTCACTGAGCTTCGTGACATGTTAGCTGCACAAGAATGCAGAAAATTTGAATTTGGCACAAGAACAATATGGCATAAAACAATACAGAGCGGCAAACCGCCGTTTTGCTTAATATTTACGTCATTGTGCGGCCCAGATTGACCCAAAAATTTCGCTATTGCGGCGCCCGAAGAGCTAAAGCAAATCCAGACTCATTTGCCTGTAGCTACATAATGATTTATAATGGTAAATTGTCCCATGAGTTTTTCTGATATAGCAACATTTTGTCATGTTTAGTTGCAAACGTTGGCTTCAAAATATTTTGGTGCCGCGTTTTATATTCGAAGAATATCCTCAGCACTGAAAGCATGTCGCATCAAATTCCATCCAAAATTAATTTAACTCTACTCGCAAAACGTGCTTGTTCAATATTTACTTTTATTTTTGTTACGCAGCAACATATTTGTAATATCAAGTTGTTTTATTGTCAACAATTTTAAGCAGCACGCACTGTCAATACTAAATATGCATATTGATGCGTATGTAAAAATAAGCACAGAGCAGCCGTAACAGGTGACTAATTGTTGAGTGTACAGCAAATAGAACATGACTGGTGTGGTGTCTGAGTTATTTCAGTTCAATAGACTGTTTGGAATGACTCATCCAATCGGCAGACACAGACTGAGAAAGCATGAAACATTGATGCACGCGTGCGTGTGCTCTATTCATTTTAGGGATCACTATTCAGTAGTTAGTCTCGTGTATTTGGGCGAGTAGATTACTAGCGCAGAATACAGAATAATTGCAGTAGTCTATTGGAATAGTATGCGTGTGTGCTGTGTAGCAAAGAACAGGAAATTAACTGGACGTAGATGTGCATAATTGATATACTGCATATTAGCACGCACGTACATATATATATATATTTCAGTCCTATATATGAGTGAAAACTGAGAATGCTGTGTATACATTCCTATAGACTTATACGTATGACATCATGACTGCCTTTAATTTCAGACATTGGACGACACATGTCTAAGTAATGAGTTTCAGCAGTGGCAAGCATCCTCGAGGGATTGGGTTCATTTTAGGCTTAGGCGGCAGAGAGGGCCATCTTGTGCTCCAACTTCGCTTTCATAATTGCTATATATATGGACGTATCAGTGGCGGATCTAGGAATTTTTTTCGGGGAGGGGGGGCGCGACCCTTCCCCCAATCGGCCATTAGAACTACAATACAATATAATACAAATTTACTGCTGCGGAAGTCTGGGGGCGGCAGCCCCCAGAAGCCAGACACTTCTACGTTTTTTGACCCCGGAATATCCTATGAAATCTGCAAGTTTTATCAAAACACACAGTTGCGGGGGTCTGGGGGCGGCAGCCCCCAGAAGCTAGACACCTTTACTGTTTTTGACCCCGGGATATCCTCTAAAATCTGTATCTTTCATGAAAACACACAGTTGCGGGGGTCTGGGGGCGGTAGCCCCCAGAAGCCAAACACTTCTATGTTTTTTGACCCCGGGATATCCTCTAAAATCTGCAACTTTTTTCAAACTTTACTAAACTAGAGAGGCGTTACAGTTTCTGTGCCATTGTAAAGCAAAAAGACGACACATTAGCATCTAACGTAAAATTGAAACTAAAAACATCGAAAATTACAAAAGTGCCGGCATGGGTACTCTAGTAGGTAGACATGCATAGGCTTTGTTGAAAGATAATACCAAGCTGAAGCATCAGTAAGCCAGAAAGTGGCAGGGGTCTGGGGGCGGCAGCCCCCAGAAAAAAATTGGAGAAATTTTTTATTTTTAGAGCAAATTTGGTCAATTGGAGACGCATCGGAAATTTTTTAGGTGGGGCAATAAAAACCAAAGGGGGGACCCTTGTGTAAAATCAGGGTTGGCGCGACAGCGCCCAACCGTAGAAAAGGAGAAAATCCACTCAATGCGGATTTTTGAAATTTAATTTTTTAATAACTTAAAATATATGCAGGCGAATGACTTTTAATTTGGTGTGTGTATTCGCCTAGTGGAAGGCTGTATGCCTGCCAAATTTCGAAGAGATTGGTTGAGTCTAACTTGAGATATGAAAAGTTGTCTTTTGCAAACTTGACACTTTCCCTCTTTTTTTTTCAACAGCTCTACCGGACCGGACGCTTGTAGGGTTGTCATTATTATATGTTTTTCACATTTAGTTTGACCAAACTTAGAAAGTAACGGGCCACTTTTTTCAATTTCGTCCCCGTTCGGTCTCTGCTGGGAAGGGGGAAACCCCTTTTTTGGGGTCCGAAAAAAATCAAAGTCCGAAAAATTTCTAGCCAACTTTTGAGAAGTCACGCAAGTGAGGTAGCCTCCATCTCTTGCATACAGGGTAGTGTAGTGGTGCTATAGTGCATCTGCTATTTTGGAGTCGATCGTGTAACTGTACCGCTGGGGAGGGGGCTCGGAAGGTAATTCACGTGTATTAAGGGCTTAGGCTACCTATGGGCAGTACAGCCAAGACGGTTACAGATAGAGGTCTGTCGTTTTGTATGCGAATATGAACCCATATACTGCGCATTGCAGGGCGCTATTAGTTTTGCAGTCAGATTTTCCTGATAGCCAGAACTGGTGCACCCCCCTCCGGCACCCTGCCAGCATGGTTTTTCGGGACTTTGTCAATGTATAACGCTTTAATGGTCAATCATTCGTGCTGTATTGTTATGATGACGCAATAAATACGTGCAAGGGTGTCAGTTGATGTTGTTTGGTCAGCGTCGCGTATGGTGTTTCACTTTGGCACCCCAGGCAAATTGGCAGAAGTCTCAGGTCGCATCAAAATGTGACCACCTAGGGTACTTTTGGGGTGGAAATTTTTTTCGATTTTTTTCTTGAAATCTCGCTTCTAGGAGTTATTTGGGCCCCTGAACACGAATCTGGGGTTAGTTTTTGCCTATCACCCCCCTGGACCCGCCTATACGGCCCCCTCAGGGTACCCCCCCGCGCCAGGGGGTCCTCAGGGGTCAAATTTTCGAAATTGAGATTTTGATGTTTATAGGGGTAGTTTGGACCCCTAAACACGAATCCGAGGTTAGTTTTTACCTAGGACCCCCCTGGACCCCCCTACGACCCCCTCAGGGTACCCCCCCTAGGGGGTCCTCAGGGGTCAAATTTTCGAAATTGAGATTTTGATGTCTCTAGGGGTAATTTGGTCCCCTGAACACGAATCCGCGGTTCGTTTTTACCTAGGACCTTCCTGGACCCCCCTACGACCCCCTCAGTGAACCCCCCCCCCCTAGGGGGTCCTCAGGGGTTAAATTTTCGAAATTGAGATTTTGATGTCTCTAGGGATAATTTGTGCCCCTGAACACGAATTAGGGGTTTGTTTTAGCCTAGGACCTTCTATGACCCCCCCTATGGCCCCTTCAGTGTACCGCCCCAAAGGGGTCAAAATGGGGCAAATTTTCGAAATTGAGATTTTGATGTCGATAGGGGTAATTAGAGCGCCTGAACGCGAATCTAATGTCCATGTTTGTCTAGGAACCTACTGTAGCCCCCGACGACCCCCCCCCCCCCCACTGGTACCCAGAGTACCCCCGCCCCCAAATTTTCAAATCAGGATTATGATCAGCGATAGAGGTAATTAGGACCTCTAAACACATATCTGAACTTTTTTGGCTTGGACCGTCTCGGACTCCACTATGGCGCCGTAAAGGGTCGTAGACTAGGGTCGTTTGTCAGGTATAGAGGGTTGCTGAGAAATTGCGACCGATGTTCACCTGCCAGGGCCGTCAATTTTTTTCCACTTCCATCAATTAATAATATCACGATTTCGTTTTAGGCATATATTGTTTTTGATGCTGGACACGAAAATTAACTTTTTTTACGAAAAAGTTATATATGTACATATGTATATATATATACAAGTTGGCATGTCATTGGTTTTAACTAAAGCGGAAAAACGCATATAATTATTATAAAAATGCCCCCATCGGGCATCACTGAGGTTAGAATAGGAGGTTCTAAAGCGGAAAAATGCAATCTCGCTCGTTAAAGACAATGGGCAAGTTTGCTGAAATGTTGGGTGAAACTTACATAAATGATTGATAAATTTATCCCAGACCTTCCCCCTCACACGTCCCGTGTCAAACGGTGCAAAGGGGGGCTGCCGCCTGGCGATATTTAAGAGCCCGTTTTTGTGAATTTTGAGAATATTTCATGACGTGTCCCCTGAAATCTGCATCACAGAAAGACACGTACGCTTATACGTACATATATGCTTAAATTTATACTTAAATCCTTGCGTATTAGGGTACCTATGCTTGTATAGATGCATATGTATGTATTTATAAATATAAATTCAGGGTTTTTTTGGGCAAAATACGGGGCAAATGCTCAAGATTTTGAAATTTTGCTCATCAAAATTGAAATTTTGCTCAAATTCTGCTCACCGCTCTGAAGGGACCCCCCTGTGGTTTTTTTGGGCGGCTAAAAAAATTTCCCGATCTGGTCTCCAATTAACAAAATTTGGCCGAAAAATCAAAACTTTCTCCAGTTTTTTTCTGGGGGCTGCCGCCCCCAGACCCCTGCATCTCTGTGGCTTACTATTCCTTGTTATTATCTTTCCTCAAAACCTATGCATGTATACATTATGCTGCATTTGCATGTCTACACAAGCATATTATACTTCATTTACTTGTGTAATACACTGCCTGATGTGACATCATATTTTGTTTTAATTTTTCTGTTGGAAAAAATTTCTGATACGCCCCCAGTTGACCAAATTTGGTCTAAAAATTGGAAAAATCGCCAATTTTTTTTCTGGGGTCTGCCGCCCCCAGACCCCTGCAACTTTGTAATTTGGTGATCTTGCGTTTGTAAGGCTTTAAAATTGCGAAAAAGTGCATTTTGTAAGCATTTAAATTGCTAAAAAGTGCATCTTAACCCATTACAAAAAACAAGTCACTCCCCCCCGAAATTTTTCTCTGGGTACGCCACTGGTTGCCCATCCCAAAAAATTCTCTGAAACGTCAAGCATAATGACGATTGTAGTCATTTTACGGTGCCCAATGTCAAAAATTTTTGTAATACTTCCAGATTTGATAGCTTTTGGACCCTCTCTGGGCCAACAAAGGTGTACACACTTTTCGGTGTTTTGAGCTTCAGTCTCACTTCACACAAAATAATTGTTTTTGAACGAAATGTGCTAATAAGTGTCTCTTTTGGTGTTAAAAGTGTAATAATTCCACTTTTCTGGGTACGCGTCTGGCGATAACCAAGCATAAAACGTATATAAACTAGCAAATTTACGATTTGCTTACCGATCTGAAATTTTGCTCACTGAAATTGAAAGTTTGCTCAATTTTGCTCACGATTTTTTTGAAAAAAACCCCTGATTTATATACTATACATCTTTTGAGGACCTGAGCTGTAAGTACTGCCAAAAAATATGTATATATGTACACGTTACACGTAGCTAACGTATAGGTATACTGATGCGGGCTTGTTCTCAGCCCTGAGCCTTATATATTATGTATAATATATTTCATAATGAATTGACAATGAAGTAGTTTTGGTTAATGGGTGAGCGTACGTATATACAGGCAGACATTAGCTGAGAGACAGGAAGGAATTATTCTGCCTTGAGACAATATCGCCATGAACATTAGGGAGCACACCGGTTTTCTTCCCCACGGTTTCCTGCTGTGAAATCCGTCATTCATATGCGACGGCTCGGGAAATGTACGTAGACATAATGTGTTTCGCTGTGGGATGGGGTCACATATCAAGAGCGCGGACATGTATATATAGCAGGCGGGGAAAAAAAACCCGCATTTTCATATTTCGTCATGTAGCTCATAGACTATACGTTTTCACGGGAAACCAAAAAAATCTGTCGTAGGCCTAACCTTGCTCTAAACGCTGGGACCGGTTTCATTTCGCTATCTCTTACCGTTTTTTGGCGGGAAGCCAAAAACTTGCCGGGGAAAAAAAACCCATTTGGGGGAAAAAAACCCATGTGGGGGAAAAAAAACCCACCCCATAAATCACCCGAAAAGTATGTTAGCGGTAGTTTCTCAACTCTATGGCACGTATTCGGAGTAGTAGAGGCCCCTGATGCCAAAACTATACGCAGATTTGCTATGGGGCCTCAGGTACACAAGTTTGAAAACTGCCCTTCGCAGCCCATTATAAAATTTTGAATTTTCAGATTTGAAAACAAAACACCCTTATTTCGCCTGAAAACGTTGAAAACAACTAAAAAGTTGCGATATCGCTTCAAATACATGCAAAATTTGCACTTTATGGCTACTTTTTACGCCATCGACACTCAGTGGGGGGTACCATAAGTGGTTGTGACTGGTCGTAACGGCCATAATTTAATTTTGTTCGGTTATTTGGCGTTTAAGCAAGAGAAATTAACAGGTTATAATTAAAAACATACAAAAAACTAGCAATAGTACCAGAAAATACTACTTTTCGCTGCAAAGGGACCTCAAAATGACAAAGTCCGACTATTAGGCCCGTATTCCAGAATTCGATCAAGAAAGTGTCAGTATGCGCATTTGTGTTAATAATAAACGTCTTTTTGCACTAGCATGAGTCTTTTGGGGTAGCTACTAGGTTTTTCGACATCACCAGACCATTTTCAAAAAGTGGGTTTTTTTCCCCCACATGGGTTTTTTTTACCCCGTCTAATCTCGGTCATGCCCCCCCTCGTACGAAAGAAGGAGGGACCTACCACTGCGGTCATGAATAGAGGAAGGGTAGTCCTCTGTAAAAGTGTTTTTACATTTGAGCTCGCATCTCTTAGTGCTGAGAAATGAGACTCCAAAATTCACCTCCCTTGGAGCCATGTCGGGTCAAAAATAGGGGGGGTTCAATTTTTGACTCATAAAAAATACCAGCGAGACCCCTTTTGGATACTGCTTATATACGTTTGCCTACAGGGACTGTACTATACGCTGGCAAATTTTTAGACCTGTACCACGTACCCAAGTTCCGGAACCGGGGTGGGTTTTTTTCCCCCAAAAAATGGGGTGGGTTTTTTTCCCCGCCTGCTATAACAGCACCAAAGATAGGGTATATATACCTCTCCCCATGGTGGGCCTCCCTTCCCAAAGACCGACACAGTTTTACTTTTTTGTTGCCTAAGAGTAGCAATTATAACAATTTAGGACCAAAATGAGGTTACAATTGCTTAAATCTTATCAGAAATGTCTATTTTTAGTACTAACACTCACTAGTGTCGGCCAAAAGTTTTGCATGCGCCGGGACATCCCCCTCAACTTTTGCCCCTGGCGGGACCCACTCCATCTAATCCTAATGAGATGAATTTTTTTGGATGGGGTGTGTGAATACAATACGCAGTATATAAATTACACATGGGTTCATATGCGGCTGTAGTAGGTACTCAAAGCCTTAAAACTCGGCAAAGCCTGGCTTCATCAGATAGACATTGAAATTTATTCGCGAGTCCTAGCATATTTGCATATTTATTTTCCTGCGTGAATAAGAACTCACAATGACCGTCAGTCATGCATATTGCATACCAATGCCTTTCTTAATACTGCGTTCTATCTATAGCTGGTATGTCTACGTATATATTTATGTGTAGTGTGTTACCTGTATGTACGCATTACTTAGTCCTTAGAACTTTGTGGGGAGAATGTGAGAGTGTGGACTCAACGCACTGGTATTATATATGTTGGCGTAAGGCCTTGGCAAATACGACTGGATAAGGAATGGATAAAATGGCAGTTTCCTCCTGCTTTTTTACAACAAATCGATCAAGAATCGGCAATGGTTCGATGAATTAGGGGTGAACTATACGCAGGTTCCACGGCTTTTTTTATTTTAAACTTCAAAATGCATATGTGCAGCTAAGGAAATCCTGAACGGAGAGCCACCCGAATTTTTGTAACAATTGCAAAAAGTTTGCTAATGTAGTTTAATGAAGTTCACCGATCTGATGGGAGAACGGAACATACTTGAGCAGTTCGCGAATTCCGGGGGGGGGGGGGCGGAGCAACATTTCCGGCCGTTGTTGCGTCGTGAGCCACCAATTTTGCTGCGTGAGCCACCGATTTTTTCTTCGTGAGCTACCTTTAGAACATTCTGGGGGGATGAAGCACCTGTCTGGGGGGGAGGTGAAGATGCCTTCGGGGGGGGGGGGGGAGGGGTGAAAATTCCCAAACCCCGCGCCCCTCCCCACGCTTATGTATGGAACGTACCTTTCTTGGGGGGGGGGGGGGGGGTGACAATGCCTAGCAACACCCGTTTGGCATGTATGTTTAAAAAATTTAAACCGCATAGTTTGATCTGTTGTGTGCTAATTCAAGCTTGAGACCTACATCTCATGTCACATTTGGTTAGCATTAGCCTCACATTTTGCCCAAACCCAAGCTTTTTTGTCAACCGTGGGCTGTCGTGCGGTCATTTTCCTGTTTACGCTTCAGCTCCAGCTTATTGGTGTGTGAGCCCAGTCTTTGCTCTTGCCACGCGTATATTGTTGTTGCAGGCTTGACAGGGCACGTTTTGGAATTCTATGGATTGATTCTAATGATTATAATTTTTTATTAACACACTGCACGGTGAATGTGTGGGGGGGGGGTTGGGGGAGAGAATAATTATTTCAAACCCCCCCTATGCATTTTTGTGCTTATACGTATGTTTGAGCCCAGACCGGTCCTGGCGGGCTCAAAAATGACGTTAGCTAGATCTTCTAGTCCCAATTCTAGGAAATGTGGCAGCCTAACCCAGAGCTATCACAGAAAGCCCTCCTGTAGCGGCTACGTTCATTTACGTACATATATACGTACATGGCATATGTTGCCGTGTATATACGTGTAGGTATACAATATACATGTCTGAGACTTTGGTTGTCTCTACATCTGGGCATCTGGCTTTATGTCTTTAATTTGTTGGATGGGTTGGGTAATATTTTGGGACGCTTGGCTAAAATGGGTTTACTGGACTTTCAAGACCAGCCGGGGATAATTATCCAGGGTAGAGAAAATCAAAAGAGAAACATAATACTAGTAGGGTTAGACCGAGCCGGGAATTTCGGTGCCGAGCCGAGCCGAGCCGGCCGGCTCGGCATGCCGGGCCGAGCCGAGCCGAGCCGGCCGGCTATGGTTAATTTTGTGTTTTATCAAAATTTAATCGTGCGCTCCGGGAATCAATGTTTTGGAGCACAACCTTTTTTAAGTCACAAATTTGGACTTATATATGTCAAGAAGCAAGGAAGGATTAGAGCTTTTATTTGATATTTGATACTCATGCAGTTGGAGGGGATGGGGTAAGCTCCTTCCTAAACTCAGAGACAGCCGAAGCACTGGCGGTCCCAGACTTCGATTTCGGGGGGGGGGGGGGGGGCGGAGGTCTGAAGAAATTTGTAACTGAAAAAATTTTACAGAAAATTCAGATTCAGAGTCTCTGAATTCTGGGTGAAATTATCTGAATTTTGCCTGAATTATTCTGAAATTCCTCTGAAAGTCTGTAAAATGCTAGAAATTGTAAAAAAGTAACATCTGAAAAATGTGTAACTGAAAAAATTTTACAGAAAATTTAGATTCCTGTGAAGGGCCAGATTTATTTTGACGTCCATTTTCGCCACGAAGCCGGCTTTTACCAACAATATTATATACTATATGTATTTATATATACGTTAATTTTTTTCACTTTTACTACATCTGAAGAACCATGGAATATTGTTTATATATCTTCCCACCGCCTTTTCGACTATTTCGTGCAACGGGCGCCAGAGTGAAAAATAGAAAAAATTATATACTAAGCTTTTGGATATTGCAACGCAATATTGCAACGCAGACAGCAAATTTATTAAAAATGTCGTTTTTGCAATGATATAAATGTAACACAAAACAGTATATCAGGCAAACAAATTGCGCCTAATACACACATATTCTTACATGATGAAGTAATTCCAATAAAAAAATGAGTAGGGCGGCCGCCCTCCCCCCGGGATATACCGGTATGAGAGAGCGGTGTATTAACGGAAAAACACAAAAACCGTATATACAGCTCTAGCTTTTTTGATTCTGGGAAGAGTTTTTAAACTTTCGAAAGTTATTTCTTGAAAATTCACGACTGTCTCAGCTCTCGGCCTGGCTCGGCAAAATTGCCGAGCCAAAGGCAATTTGCCGAGCCGAGCCGAGCCAGCGGTCTATCCCTAAATACTAGAATACCAAACTGAAATTTGGCGATCCGGCTAGAAGTTGAGCTTAGACTACATAGTTTGTATTACTCGATTAGATCTATACGCTGAAACAGGAGCCTCGAGGGAGACTAACACTGTAAGAGGTAGGGGATGGGGGGTATGTACCATCCCCTCCATACATGTACACGAGGTCTGGGTCTGGGGGTGGGGCTTGTCTAGCGAACGACCGGAGGTAAAATTTTGCCGGAGCCGGAGCCGGATACAAAATGCCGGAGCCGGAGCCGGAGCCGGAGGCAGTGTTTTACAAAAAAATTTCAATTAGTGAAAAATGTTGACAATTATGAAAAAAATGTCATTTTTTTCGAAACAGCATTTTTTAATGTTTCAACAGTCACGCCCCATTTTTATACATATGTCTTTACACACTCATACGACCACTGGCCACTGACCACCAGTAGTTTGCCACTGACTGGTCCCGTTTTTGGTGATCTCACAAAAAATTTTCATCAACATTGATAAAAAGTCAAAAAAATTGGTCAAATTGACCGGAGCTGGTTGTTCAGGCCTTCAGTGTGTCCGTCTTGCAGAATTGTCAAGAATATATATGCGTATATAAGCATACATGTAACAGCACAAAAATTTTGGGTACCCCTCCCCCCCTTGGTGGGACCCCCCCTCCCCTGCGTCAACTCATTTTTGACCCCCCCTCCCCTGCGTCAACTCATTTTTGACCCCCCCTCCCAAAAATGACGCTATTTTTACCGTTTTTGACCAAAAAATTCTGATTTTGACAATTTTTGGCTAAAATTTTGGTAAAAATCGCTTAAATTCCACCAAAAAAATTTTGATTTTTTCAAATTTTGGCCAAAAATTTACTACCGGCGGGACCCTCCCCCCCTCTTTTCCCCCTGGCGGGACCCCCCCTCCCT
Source organism: Trissonchulus sp. WLG1_4 (assembly GCA_030248245.1). NCBI lineage: Eukaryota > Metazoa > Nematoda > Enoplea > Enoplida > Ironidae > Trissonchulus > Trissonchulus sp. WLG1_4. Next base: position 47,997 of record JASANF010013057.1, on the reverse strand, counting down.
CCCCCCGGACCGATTTTTGGGGGGGGGGGGGTCTTCCCCCCCCCATCCCCCCCCCAACTACATGTATGGACTATATAAGAATATATGCACCCAAAAAAATAGACAAATTTGGAAAAGATTGCACTTTGTAGACGATACGACGCCGTAAATGTCTGTAGCTTCCGGGTATTACCGGCCGCCCCCCCCCCCCTCCGACCCCTGTAATTTAGGCGTATATCAGCCACGTTGTAGCCAAGAAAAAATCTTTAGGGGGAATGACTTTTCGATTTTTTGTAATGGGTGAAAATTAACTTTTTTGCTATTTTAACACAAAAATTTGCGAAATAACAGCACATGCACATGCAAACATATTTGACCGGCCGAAAACATCAGAGCTAAAACTCAAGTTCAAATCACTAAGTCACATAGTTACAAGCTTATAGGGGTCTGGGGGCCGCAACGTGAGTGTGAGAAACTTTTGATTTTTAGGCCGACTTTAGTCAATTGGAGACGTAAAAATACACATTGCTAGAGAGGGGTAGTCACCTCCATCACAACTGGCAGTAACATAAGTACTGTAATCGACTAACTGCTTCGTTAATCTTGCGATTTTTTCTCAAAATTTGAACTTTTGGCCAAAGTTTAAACAATGAAAATTCTCCGGCTCCGGCACTTTTTTTGCCGGAGCCGGAGGCTCAAATCCGGCCGGAGCCGGAGCCGGAGCCTCCGGTCGATCGCTAGGCTTGTCACGGAATTTTCGACATTTTAGGGGGGCTTGTCCCGATTTTTTGTCCCAAAAACGCAAAAATTTCCAATTTTTGCCTAAAAATGGGAAATTTTTTTGCGAAATTCCGATTTTTTAGCGATTTTTTTGCTTTTTGCTAATTTTTTGAAGCATTTTAGGGCGATCTGAGGCGATTTTGGAGTTTCAAGGAGGGGGGCTTGTCCCGACGGGTAAAATCTGAGGGGGGGCTTGTCCCGACGGGTCAAATCTGAGGGGGGGGGGGCTTGTCCCGGAATTTCAAATCTGGGGGGGCTTGCTTCCCCCCAGACCCCCCCATGTACATCTGTGATCCCCTCCAAGAATCGGGGGCAAGGTCCCTGTTTGCCTTTTTGAAAATCTTCCTAAATTTAAAATGTTTTCGGTCGATAACGGTGGAGGGTTTCCAAAATTTTGACCCCGTTAAATGTATGCTTTTCTTTCCCCAGTGATTGTCTTCATTAATTATCAAACTACTTTTTTTTAATTTCGTGATTTTCAGGTCGGTATCGATTCGGTGGAAGGAGAGGAGCCGGTCGGAGAGGAATACTGATGGAATTCGGAGATCGATACTCCGCGGAACAGGAGTATACTTCCATGGTCAACTTGAGCACTATATTGTCGGCAATATTATATGCTTTTCATGTGCTGTTGTATTTTGTTGTTGTTGTCATTTGTTATGTATAACTTGACACTGTGTGGTGGGTAAGGGTCATGTTTCAAATTGATTCCTTTTTTGTAGCTCAAGGTTGTGGTATTGTTTTTCCTGTGTTTTTTAGTCGACCTTGTACAAAAACCAAAACCTTCGCAAAAAATGATGTGACCCATCATATATTATAGTAATTTGATTTTCAGTAAAATCTAATGTCACAGTAATTCACCTGTACCACTGGTCTAGTATCAGTAAGCACAACATGGTAATTAAGTGGCGTAGCCAGGAAAAAAATTCGGGGGGAATGACTTTTCGATTTGTCGTGATGTTTTAAACTACACTTAATATTTACAATTTTAACGCAAATACGACACGTCTAGACTTAATATTGCCAATGCTTTAAATGTGGTCACTCAATATATACATTGTTGTATTATTTTATGGTTTTAATGTTGGTTCCGCTTCGTGGCAATGTATGTAACTTTCATGCAATTTCGTGCTTCGCTCGCTGCTTTACACCTATCTGCTTATTTTATTACATACGTGCTGTATGTAGACGTCCTTGTCAGATTTCGGGCTTACTTGCAAGTATTTGGGTGTAACTTCATTTGTGACTTAAATGTTTAACACCAACTTTGAGAACTTATTTTTAAAGCTGTCCATTTTGCCTGTCTGGAATTTTTTGTTCCACGACGATATTACTAAAAAAGCACAAAAAACAAAAGTGTTTTTTAAAGTAAGTCAATTCGATAACTAGCATATTTAGCCTGTGTATGTGATACGACTGCTTTACATTTATTCCGTATTGACTTTTGTCGATATTTTTGTTGTTTGAATCTCGCCAACGGTCTTCAATCAGTTGCTAAAACAGATATTTTAACTTTTGCCTTATTCTGATGGGAGTAACGATTGAACTATAGTTTTTTAAGCATGTTTTCACAACTATTTTTAAACGTGCAATTTTAAATTAGAGTAAAATGTGATGTTTTTTATTGCCTGATTTTCTGAATGCAAGGCTAACTACTACATAGGTTGGCCTACAAATCAATGAAATTTTTGAAATTTCGAATTGAATGATTACATTCATGTACTTTTGAATCTTGTTTTATGTAATTATAGTTATTTTGATACTACTTTACTGGTGACTTCAAAAATGGGAGCTCAGTGAAGTTTAATGTAAGAAATTGTCGAAATCGAAACCGCAGTAAAAGAGCCACTGTTGATTGCATCAAGAGTAGGGGAAAGTGACTGATGTGTGGACTTGTGTGGCCTGCCATTGTTATTGCACCAATCTACTGTCATTTTACGTCAGTAAACTATTGCAATCGTCGTGTCAGTGGAGTAGTGGACCCATTATTTGGACTGTTTTTGTCGATACACATTTGGATGTTGATAAGTCGTGAGCGCAGAAAGACTGGAAGCTGTTGGTGACCAGGGCCGGTTTCATAGATTCGTTGATAACACTGATGCATAGACGATGCGGTGTGACTTTACATTTATACATTTCTGCCAGAAATTTTACTAACAGGTCGCCAATATGTTAACATAACGTGTGCCTGAGTCTTATTAGTCGTATTATCCAGTGAAAAATAATACTAACTTGAAGTTATTGAAGCTACAAGTACATATTTACTAATATATGGAACTTGAATAACTGATTTAGCTAGACTTTTGGCTGCATTATGCTGCCGTAGCGAAATGTTATCCACAGTTCACAATTAAAGATGGGTCGCGAAAGTTTCTAACGGAAACGTTAAGTAAACGCAAGAACTCATTTTCCAGCTTATGTAAGTGTTACGAATGAATTGTAATGAGCAACAGCTAAAAACTATCAGGAAGGGTATGTCTATGGAGTGGTGGGTCAAAGTGTGTCGCGGGTCGGGTTTTACAGCACGAGTTGGGTCGCGGGTTACCCACTAATGTCGAGCCGCGGGTTGGATTTGGTCGCGGGTCGAAAGTTCTGACCCGCGTCCACCCCTGTGTTCGACACAGATGACGACCATGCTGCTTGAATATACATAATCGATAGATATTAGGATTTATAGCCATCGCTAATTTTACCTGTGTAAGCAGAATATGACCATTTGCAGGACTTCCCTTCAGTTATGCCTCAAGCAATTAACAGCATGACTGTAAGATCAAGGATAGTCCATCGACGCCGATTCCCAACTATGTAGGTGATCATTCCTTTACTGGATTACAGTGTGAAGTAAGATAGGCCCCCTAGAGTATATATGTACTTAAAGGGATTCACGACAGTTCATTGTCGGCCCAGTAGCTCAACGGTAGAGCGGTGGTTCTAATCCCCCTTGGGTCATTCTAATGATGATGCTGTCTTTTTTTCGGTAAGAATCCCCCATCCCTTTCTTGACAACAGGATCCTACTAAACGGTTTCCAAATCTTGACTTGAACATGACATTTCTAACTTGAACATGACATAAACGGACTTCACTTTTAGGGCGCCGCTTTTGAGATACCTAATCAAACGGATAACTATGCATACATATGTTAGGCGTGCATGTATCCTTTTAGTCTGGTGATCGTTTAGGAATAGGTTCGAGTTAAAACTAAGCAGCTTACTAAATTTTAATACTTGTTCAGTCCGCTTCGTTTGAATGCAATGCCAAAGGCTCGAACTTAAATAAGTCCAGTCCGTTTAATACGGTAAATTAATGGACCCAAATAGTCAACGGAATACATAGATCAGTTATAGGTTGTACGTACTTGGGAAGGTATCGTGAGTCGTGGGATGCACTTATGTAGTTACATTATGGTAACTATGGTTTCCAGAAGCTCGCTCGCTGGCTCGCATCACCAGATAAGTAGAGATAAAAATCCATATTTTGAAAAGTTTGTTTTAATATTTTTACTTCAAAACTTTTAGTTGTGCAATTGCTGACCTTCATTTTCCAAGAGTTGCGGGGAGTCCTCTAGAAACATTTATTTTCTCTTTGGACTGCTTTAAATTGAATATTTATCAATTAGTGTTGTTCCGTCGAACAGTTTTAGTTTAATAGTTTGTTTTTTGTTTGTTTAGTTTGTTATGTGTTTGTTTAGTTTGTTATTTGTTTAAGTTGTTTATTGTTTTTTTCAAAGTCTAGAGTCTAGATTAGCTGGGAAAAGTGACTAAAGAAAACTACGTTTTTCGTTTTTGTTGCGGCAAGGTCCGCGGCGTATAGATGTGGCCCGGTCCGCTGTTAGCCCTCCCCGTCATCAGCCCGCGGGCCGGTGGCGTTCCGATATTGGCGGGCCGGCGTTCCCGACGGCACGAGCCCGGCCACTGGTTTATAGGTATGAATTGAAAGGCAAACTTTAAAACTACATACATACGTAGGTATGTATGTTCAGTATACTACGATACGCTGCTCAAACAGCAATACATTGTTCGAAAATTTCAGTTAAAACAATAATAAGTTATATATTAGTTTAATTTCGTAGTTGGAATATATGTAGTGCCGAATGCGTGTAGGGAATGGAATAGTGCCGAATCCATGTAGCAAATGTAAAGTACCCACCCGGGCCCGTAAAATTTGGGTAGTGAAAGAACTCTACTAGTCAGTAGTCACCGGGTCCGATGTAGGCGTCGTGGTGTCACTGTTTTTGCTCTCATCTTAATAACACACCAGTTTGTTTTCACCGTTTATTCATAAAATTTTATTTTAGGATATAATATATAATTGTAAGCAATCATAGTGTAATAAATATTATAAACTATATAAACTATAGTTCATAGACAGCAGTTAGTTCACAAAATTATCAACTCGACACGAGTTTTTTCTTTTGCTTTTCCATTCTTTTTCTTTTTCATTGGTCCGTAGGCTTCACTCTGCAAATATAGACGTCGTTGTTAGATGTTTTTTTGTATACCTAGGTATAGAAAAATCAGGGTTGGACTTATCTGACCACTAGTTTGGAGATCCTTCAGAAACCTCAAGGCTACATACTAATTAGTGATGTGGATCGGATCGGATCGGTCCGAAATTTTGATGCCGATCCGATCCGGATGCTTGATTGGTGATTCGTTCCGATCCGATCCGATCCAGGCCCAGATCGGCCGATCCGATCCGATCCGATTCAAAATTGCGTATTGCGGAACCTCGATGACAGCTAAAAAATCTCACTTTTTGTAAATTATCGTTAAGTATAACTTTATGTATAATGAGTATGTATATTGCTATAAAAATTTAATGAGTTTGTATACAGATGATAGGATGACAATTTTGCAATGGGAGCTAATTAGACAGTCCCACGACCAAAAAATTTTGATTAATTGGAAATGGAACTGTCTTGAAAATTTTGGGCCACTACCGCAGGTCGTGGATAACAATGGGTTTGGTTGGGTTGGACCGGAAAATTTGAGCCGTAGGTCAACCCTTGGGTACCCATATTAGGCTGCGCGGGTCGCTGCATTTTGTCAAACCGGCGAATTCAGAAAACTTTTTTACGTATTCAATCCATTCTGGGTACATATATTTGGGTACCATGCGGTTAAAGTAGGTAGCAATGTGAACAATGTACAGCTGCACACCGTGCAAATTGTGCAGGGGTATCAGCTAAAAACGATCCATCATCAGGTACGGTATCTTAAAATGGTGGGTCAAGTTGGTCGTGGGTCGACATTGACGGCGTGAGTTGGATCGTGGGTTACCCACAAGTGTCAAACCGTGAGTTTGATTGGGTCGCGGGTCGAAAATTTCGATCCGCGTCGATTCTGTCTGTAACGAATACTGCCCAAGTCTTGTGTTTACGAAAACAATGTTGCAAGATTTAGTATGTGTCTTCACGCAACTTCAATGACTAGAAAAATTTTTCCACTGATGATGTATTCATAAAATGTACGCTTCCGCTACTATAAAGCCAATATTTTGATACCTAATTCGAGTAGTAGTTATACTTGTGCGTTTGATTGATCGCTCAAAAACTTTTTGAAATTGTCAAATTTTTGTCAAATTACGAAATTTTGTGGTCAAGCAAGACTCATCTATACAGTTATACTACCGATATATACTATTTATACATTTATACTACCGATCCGGATCGCCGATCTGAAATTTTGAAGCCGACCCTATCCGGCGATCCGATCCGGCAAATTCAACGATCCGATCCGATCCGATCCGACCCCGGGATTGTCGATCCGATCCGATCCGGCGATCCGATCCACATCACTAATTCTAATGCTACTTTGTAGGGATGTCGCGGATATCCGCATCCGCGGATGATCCGCAACTTTTTGACATCCGCATCCGCATCCGCATCCGCAAAAATTTAATGCGGATGTGCGGATGTTGCAGATTCGGCAAAATTTACTAAAAATGTAGAAAATCAGACGACAATTTTTATTTTTGTGCATGTATATACCAATATTTTGCTCTTAAAACGATGGATGAAACTTTATTCTAGGCTTTTTCACCTCATTGTTGGTTGCAAATCGCTCTGTTCTAAAGTAGGCTTCACGAATATTTGATATTGCGGGCATATTCGAACTAAGTTTTGCATGTTGGAGAGAGACTAGTCTACAAACTTGTAAAGCAATAATTGTCAAAACAATATTATCAGAGTACAGCTTTCGTAGATTAGAAAGAATAGACAGAGTACGTATATATAGTGATTATACACCAACCAAAACCAAAAGCATCAAGTTGCCAGAGGGTCACGCCGATAGCCTTTGAGTTGGCATAAAGTTAACCAATCGCATTTTAAACAAACTGTTGATGACGGTGCATGGCTTAGAAAATATGTATAATGAATGCACAACTTCAATACAAACTGTTTTATCTAAGTCTCATTCCTTAGTACTTGCATTCATACTTGCTATTTTTAGTATATTATGTATTTTTTGGTGAAAAATTTTTCAAAAATTCGGCTCATAACCTGTTTAGAACGTATTCTAAAAAGATCCGCATCCGCATCCGCGCGGATGTCAGAAGTCAACATCCGCATCCGCATCCGCATCCGCGGATGTCAAAAAAGTTACATCCGCGACATCCCTACTACTTTGGGGGTCGTAAATAATTAATAGGGTTCCACAGTAATAACCGACCGTGGGTTCATACTGAAAAAAGTCAAAATTATCACCAGAGACTTGCCGGAAGAAATGAAAACAGTAACAAAAGTTGCTTAACTTCTAAGGACTCAGTCTTTAGGATTGGGGGTCGCGACTCATGTGACCCACTGGGCGGGATCAAGGGCTCACGAAGTGCCGCGTGTGTAATAGTGAGGGGAAATCTGGGGAATAGTTTTGCTAAGTTTCGTAAAATATTTGGTCAAAAAAATTTTTACTAAATTTTGCGCAAATTATTTTTAGTCTCTCACCCCGCCCCGGCCCCTCGATTTTTTTGATAGGAAGGGTAGTTCCCCTCCACCCCCCCCCGTTGTATAAAAACTATAACCAAAACAAATCTATGGACTTCAGTCTGACCATAAGTGACTGAACCCTGAGACAAAACAGGTAGCGTGATTTTCGTGACTACTTAGTGTCGTTTTGATAGTCAAAATCTATTCTTTTTGTAACGAAATCACATGTTTCGTATAAGTGGTTCAACTATTTTGGCCAAGCTTTAGTTCTTGCAAAAACGGCGGCGTACCCTGAGTGCAGTTTGCACGACTTGTGACAATCATTGGCGGAGGCGTGGAGAACGTGACCGTCGCTGGGACAGTCTCCCGCCGCTTTCACGTTGCAGCTCGTGCACACACCCCGGTCGCACCAGTAGACGTCCTGGCGCTCTGCAATTAACACGCAAGCCACCCCGTCTGTTTATGACTAACAGCCCTGTACGATCAGCTGGTATTGCATTTCATAAGTACCTATGTACCTACATAAGTTTGCCGTTGCACATCTTATACGCTCTTTTTTCAGGACTTCTATATCTACAGTATTAGTATTAGTATTTATCTAGTACAACTGTATTTATTACTACTGTAGGTCTATATAGAATAAACGTTTGTGAGTTCAACTCTTACAGAATAATACAAGTCTTCTGAGTACAGCACTTATCTGAGTACAACTCTTATTCTACCGTATGTCCTCTTTGATCTGAGTACAACTGTTAATAATCTACCAGTTTTCTTCAAGATTGTCTCGATTTAGCGAACTGACCACATATTTGTTGGCAACTGGATTGGTCTTTGAAGATACTGGTCTTGAGAGTGGAGCAAGTCCCCTCGAGCAGATTGCAGGGTTTGCAATGATCGCTCTTGCTGCACATGAAGCGGGCATTCTCTGAAATGTTCAAATTCATCACCATAACCCTGTCATGCCTGGAAGGACCATTTGGCACCCACGTTATGAACACAATCTGGTGCTTACTGCAAAGGAGTTACGGCTAGGGAAAAGTAACTTTGAGATGACTCAAAAACGGTGCGTCCCAGAAGTGTCAAAATCAGACTGCCTGGAGACATAAACTAGCGGCAGGCTAGAGGGGTCCCCAGTCATGCAGATATGACGGGGGGATGGGGGGTACCCCCTCATAAACCGAGGGGCGGGGGGCAGAATCCCGAAAATTTGGGCAAAATAGAGAAAAAATGGCATTTTTTGCGAAAATTTTTGGACCAAATCTCGCAAAAATTTGGGTATTTTCTGGTCAATTAGGGGAGGAGTGTCCGTATAATTTGGCCGGAGAGCCCCCCTCAAAAAAAAAGTTTGACTCTGTTACATGTATGTCACCAGGGTAGGGTCAAGAGCACATATATAATATCGTCTCACTCTATTTAGAAGATGAGTGAGACACTTTCCTTTCTGCCTGTGTTATAGCGCTGGCAGATGCGCTCGTCATTTCCAAGCCACATGTTGCCGTTTCGTGCAACATGTGGCTGGCCAATCAGAAGCGAGCTCCGCTTCTGATTGGCTAGACGCCTGTACATGCGCTCCAATCAGCACGCAGGCGGCCTCACGTGCTCTAATCAGCACACTGGCCACCATTACAGCCATTTCAGTGTGGGCGCACGTGAGACCGCCTGCGTGCTGATTAGAGCACGTGTACAGGCGTCTACCTAATCAGAAGCAAAGTTCGCTTCTAACTGGCCAGCCACATGTTGCACAAAACTGCAACATGTGGCCTGGAAATGACGAGCGCATCTGCCTGCGCTATAACACAGGCAGAAAGGAGAGTGTCTCACTCATCTTTTAAATAGAGTGAGACACTCTTGGTACGGTGAATTGGAAATCTTATATTTGCAGTCTAGTTGTAATTTTTCAGCAATACTGCCTTCCGATTGCTCATTTTCCAGCTTGAGACGAACTATGCGGCAACTGGAGTTACAGGAAATTCTAAGTGCTGCAGAAATTAATAGGGTATATACTTGTATATGCAGTTAAGAGTAACACATTTTCTAGTTAATGCAGTGACTCACTGGCGATTGTATCTTCTTTTTGTTGCAGAAATGCACCTGTAAAACAAAAATAGAAATGTGTACAATGATGAAATACTATCTTTAAAGTTCAAAGTAAAGTCATTGAAATATAATGAATTCACTAGAAGCATAACGAGAGCCTACCTGGCTACATACGTACAGGAACTAAGCGACGGATAATGAAAACACAATTGTTGAAGTTCTCACGCTGCCTAAATTTTATTTTCCTGAATTTTGCTAGTTTTGACTCGATTTTGTCTGTGGAAATATGATATTGATATACTTGAGGTTGATTCATACTTATATACAGCCGTATGTCAGTTCAGCCGGAAAAGTTATGAAATAATCCCACAACGTATAGTGTAAAAGATCAGACTGTGGCGTGATAATTTCGGGATTTTGCCGGCTGAACGGACATACGGCTGCAAGTATGAATGCGGGTGTGGGTGTCTGTTGTTTTTTTGTAATAGGTTTTAGTTTAGAGGTGGGTGTTGGATGTGTTGGGGTCTTTTAAATAAAGGTGTGGTAGGAATAATTGGTTGCGCGGTAATAGGTGGAAAAAAGAATTTAGTATTGCCACCCTTAAGGCTGTTTACACTTGAGATCGCATATGCTTTGGGTGAGGTGCAGCGTGACGTTCTGGGGACAGAAGATGCCCAGGAAACAAATGACGCATTTGCCAGCCTGGCTTTCGGGGTCGCAGAAAAAGCGAAGCGCTGGCAACAAGGCTTGGCCGCCGATTGGCTGGGCTATTTGCGCTGAAAAAAAGATGATCAGTCACTGCTAACAGCTTGAGAGGGTTCGGATCGTGTGATGAAAGGAAACAGCTACTACCGAGTTTTAAAAAACCTTCATATAAATTTTTTGAACGAGGTCCTGAGGTCAAGGGCGGTTGATTGTCACCTAATTATGAAATTTGATAAGGTGTATCAAAAATTACGGCTGAAGGGGGCTGGGGGAATAACAGAAAAAACCCAGTCGCTAGCAGAATAGGATACAGAATAGTGTACGTGCAAATGTTTATGTTCTCCAACTCCAAAATATGCAGTTGGAAGGTCATATACGTATATATGTATTCCTGTGAAACACAAAAAGTATATACCTATGTATACGCCCAGGAGAAACTTGAGGTCCATTCCTTTACCGGATTAAAGGGTTAATCATAATTGGACGGAACAGTTTGTTATGCTTGGATGTTACATCCGTTGAGTCCAGTAGTAGTTTTGGAATAGGTTAGACTAAAATTAAGCCGCTGACTTATTTTAACTCGTTTAGTCCGTTTAACCCGATTTGCCACTTCATAAACCTCGGACTAAAATAAATCCAGAGCGTTGAATCCGGTAAAGGAATACATAGGCCCTTAGCAAGTGTGTGAACCTTTGGCGGCATCGTGGTCATTGGGTTGGCAGGTGCAGTCCTTTTTTGTGGGGAAGAGGGGCAGCAGGGACGGACAGCGGTGACTGGACTTGTGCCCGTGAATGCACCGCTTGCACAGCTGCTCGTGGGGGTCGCAGTAGTAGCGCTTCGGGAAGGCTGAAAAAATGGGATAGAGCTTAAGCCTATTTCACACGAGGTGGATTTTCAAGGGGATCCCCAGGGGGACGCGTGGGGACGCAAGGGGATCCCCAGAAGGAATGTCCCCTTGAAAATACACCTCGTGTGAAACAGGCTTTAGTCAGAGATGCACGGGAGCAGTCTGTGAGGAAGGGGATTGCCTGGCCGGGACAATAGTCGGAAAAAATTTTGCGGTTTTTCGATTTTGTACATTTCGGAGTACTTTTTTGCCGCAGCCGGAAACTTTCTGCAATTTTTTGATTTTTTTACGTTATTTTTAAGGCACGGCCGCCAGACGGGGGTGGGGACGTGGGGTGTTGAGGGGGGTGCCCGTCTGAAGCGGAGGTGCCGACCCCCTCACAATCCCACCGCTGTGTGTATCTTTGGAGCTCATATGTCTCGTCCTCTCTGTCCCTAAATAAAGGGTTACTTGATCCCGAATAAAATTCAACAGCACGTACATCTTGTGTTAAAGTACAGCTACATATATTGTTCCCAGGGTTAGGTTAATGAATGATCGTTCAGCAGTGCTCTAGTGTACGCAAATCATGATCATGTGCACAAATGCAGCACTTTAGTCACTGTCAGGGGGAGGGTGTTGATAACTTACCGCACAACTGGTTGCAGCTGTTGACATTTTTGTAGACCATGTCCCCGTCCCTGGGGCACGTCCTGTTCTCCCCTCGCAGAGTGCACGGCTCGCAGTGTTGCAAATCCGGTCGTCTGTTGCAACGGTAGTGCTCATCGCTGTCTGAATTAATTCAAATACACAATACAGTACTGTGCGTAGAAAAGTTCCCTGTTCGTCGTTGTGCGACAAGCTGCATCCTTTGCGAAAACTGACGAACATTTTTTCTGAAACATGATTTTTCACTTTTACGAAAAAAGTAGGTTTCGGAAATCCGGCACAGTTTCAAACGCAAGTTTTTGTTCGTCACTTTCCCGTCAACCTTTTAAGGTATAGCCGAAGCCAAGGAAGTTAATGAATAGTGCTTGAATATATAATGACCGACCACAAGTGGAGGCGCACTGTTGTTCGTTGTGGAAGAGGGTGGCCTTGGCGGGGCAGGGGGGGCTGTTGGCTGGCTCGTTGCATTTCTGGCAGCCTGGTCCATCTTCCGCACACCACCAACGATCACCATTATCCACTGAAATTGACAACACGAGTTCATTTCAAGCGCAGTTGGGAGTATGGGGCTCCGGGATTTTTGATTTTGTCCAGATTTTTGATTTTGGTACTAGGGCAAATGGCTCTTGAATGTGAGCATTACTATCGAATTTATGCGATTTTTCTCGCTAAAAAACGGTCAAAACGTACATGTTTCGTCTAAGTTGAGGAAAGAGGGGTCAAAGTTACAGAATGGGTACAAGTCCAGGTCAAAATGTCGGTCGGTATGACATCCCACAGATTAAATTCTGCGTTTTAATTTCAAGTCTCCCGTCATGATCAAAAATCAATATAGCGATGTTAGATTTTAGACTGTCTTGTACGACTTGACCCCTTGGATATCCTCAAACTTGAATCATAAAGTCTGACTTGGTTTAGGCGGAACAACTGACTAACCGAAGCATTGGACAGAGGACAAAGCGAGCAGCACCAAAACAGTCTGTTCCTGAAATAAAAAAATAAACTTGATATTGCGTTCTGCCATATCACGTGCACAGGGAGTCCGCGCAGAATGTCGCCATTGACTTTTCAACGTTTCACACTGGTAAACATAAGAGGGTAATGACTGTTTTTTGATTATTGGTTTCAGCAAGAGTACATAATAGTGTCTCACTCAATTTAGAAGAAGAGTGAGACACTCTCCTTTCTGCCTGTGTTATAGCGCAGGCAGATGCGCCGATCGTTTTGAAGCCACATGTTGCCGTTTTATGCAACATGTGTCTAGCCAATCAGAAGCCAGCTTCGCTTCTGATTGGATAGACGCCTGTGCACGTGCTCCAATCAGCACGCAGGCGGCCTCACGTGCTCTAAACAGCACCAGGCAGACATGTCTTCTGTGGTTGCTATGGTTACTTGACTGCTGCTCGGAGCACGCGTCTAGCCAATCAGAAGCGGAGCTGGCTTCTGATTGGCTAGCCACATGTTGCATAAAACGGCAACATGTGGCTTCAAAACGACCAGCGCATCTGTCCGCGCTATAACACAGGCAGACAGGAGAGTGTCTCACTCTTCTTCTATCAATAGTGAGACACTATTATGTACTCTTGGTTTCAGCCAGTAGTTCAACTCCGAGCATCACAGAAGGTTAATTGGGATGACGAAGAAGAATCATCCCATGTTACCAAAAGCAGCCCGATGTGAAACTTACCAGAAACATCATCATTGAAGCAACTGAGTTCCGACTATCCAAAGATTACACTGTTGTGTCGCACACGTATAGGCACGTATGTGTCACGTACTAATATGCAAATGAGGTGATATGCATATATCGCGCTATACGTATGTGTATAGGCAGTGCATATGCATGTTGTGTGTACACCGCTGTGGTAATTGTGATCGGTATGGCCTTAGTCTGTGTTTTGCTGTTGCTGGTGAGTTCCCCAACAACCCCCCCGCCTTAACCTGTGCTTCAGAGACCGTATTCTCAAAGGGCCAATTCCTAAAATGGATTGAACGGATTAGATTAAAATTTGTTTTGTCAATAACTCATGACATAGTTTATCAATTTATACAAAATTTGCGATAGCAATTATTTGTAGCCCCTCCCGCTTGTGGACAATTTTTTAAAGTCTACCTCAACATTGAAATAAGTTATTAGGCAAACAAATTTCAATCTAGTCCGCTTAATCCATTTTTGGAATTATTGTGTTATGAATATAATATAATATGTGTTGAATAAAGGTGTTCATGTTGAAAATAAGTGTCAAAGTGGTCCGATGAACTATGAGGGTAAAAAATTTGCAGAATTGATTAATGTCAGCATTTGTGGCTTGTGCTTTAGTAACGGCAAACAGTCCCGGTTCACACAGACGTACTTTTTACTTTCTACTTTTTACTTTTGCAAAAGTGTTCACACAGGCTTACTTTTTACTTAATCGCATTCAATTGGCTGACTTTGGCGCACTTGTATGTCAAAAAGCAAATCTAACCAATAATAATGAAGCTCAATAGGCGGAGCTTCTCTCAGAGCATTTTGATTGGCTATATTGCAAAAGTAAAAAGTAAAAAGTAGAACCCGTTTCTACTTTTACTTTTGGTCAAAAGTAAAAAATAAAAAGTACGTTCTGTATGAACCGAAATTTTTACTTTTGGCCAAAAAGTAAAAAGTAAAAAGTACGTCTGGGTGAACCGGGCCTTAGCGATAACGATATCACATTGGCTGAAGTCATATATGAGAATATAATTTTACTATTACCTTTACCAGTGGGTTACCCAACTTTGCATATGGGTAATTTTGAGAATACGGCCCCAGTGACGAAGTGGCAAAACTTTAGATGGTCACATTTACAGTACTGTGCAAAAAAAAGTTCCCTGTTCGTCGGCGTACGACGAGCTTCGTCGTTCGCGAAAAGTGACGAACGGTGGCCGGAAAGTGACGAACAAAAAATTTTCAATTTTTCACTTTTTTACACTGAAAATGTGTTTGGAAATGGAGCACTTTTTAAAAAATTTTTGAAAAAATTTTTTGTTCGTCACTTTCCGGCCACCGTTCGTCACTTTTCGCGAACGACGAAGCTCGTCGTACGCCGACGAACAGGGAACTTTTTTTGCACAGTACTGTAGGCAGGAAATTTCAACTTTAAACTAAATTTGCCTTGCGCTCAGCCTTGGCCGGAGAATTAGACTTAGAAACTTTTCTGTTAACAAGCACCAAACCGGCTGTACTAAAACAACTGTAACTTCCTTAATAGTAAACGTTTTGGCGAGATCTTGCTATTTTTTAAATTTACACACCTAGACAAAGCGTTTCCAGGCATCGCTGAGTTTCTAGCACGTCTGTGGGCTGAGAAATCTAAGGTTAAAGTTCGGACAAAATTTCAATTTTGACGGTCAAGTTTCTACAGTACTGTGCACAAAAAAGTTCCCTGTTCGTCGGCGTACGACGAGCTTTGTCGTTCGGGAAAAGTGACGAACGGTGGCCGGAAAGTGACGAACAAAACATTTTCAATTTTTCACTTTTTTACACTGAAAATGTGTTTTGGAGCACTTTTTAAAAAATTTTTGAAAAAATTTTTTGTTCGTCACTTTCCGGCCACCGTTCGTCACTTTTCGCGAACGACGAAGCTCGTCGTACGCCGACGAACAGGGAACTTTTTTTTGCACAGTACTGTAACTGAACCAAATTTTCATGTTCATTCTGAGACACGGGATAATTGATTTCTATTGATTTCTTCTTCATATTTGTATTGTTAAGAAATTTTAAAATTCAAAAATGTGCGATGGCCGGTGTTGTAAAGGAGAAGCAGAGCCTACAAGAGTAGTGGGGGCCGTGGTGTAGTGGTTAGCATTCTCGACCTCGACGCGAGCGGCCTGGGTTCTATTCCCGGCGCCTCCAATTCTTTCTTTTTAAATTTCGCTCTCCTTTCTTTTTACAATGGCTGTGTTTCAGCTGCGACTGCTGTGGCCGGGGGTTTGGGGCCAGCGCCCCCCCGTGGACCACGCCTGTTCCTTCATCTCCACCCCCGTCTCCCTGTGCAGCGTGACCTGTGGCGCGGGGGGTGTGCGCACTCACCTGATCACATACCTGCAGTCGCGCGACCTGAGGGGGGCCCCGTGTCCGCACCCCCACTATCAGACCGTGTCTTGTGCCCGGGCCCCCTGTCTGACACGCTTTCATCAGCCACCCTCCGGTCAGTGACATTTCCAAGGGCTCGGACAAAAGTGGTCCCCCACAAAGATGTGTCCCCCCGGACACTTTTTACCTTGTCAAAAGTGTCTACCGGACAGTCTTGACTAAAGTCTGGCAAAAAATAGACGTCCCCACTTACTTATTTTAGTGGCATAATTTCTGCGACCACTTGCTGTACTCTTGTTTGTCAAAATCTATTCATTTCGTAACGAAATCACATGTTTCGTTTTCTCAAATGGTGCAACTATTTTTTGTTAGACTTTAGGCAAAAGTGTCCTGGGGGACAGGGTTGACAATACTGGGCATATTTGCCCGTGACACCGGGAGCCAACCGGCGGAGATTAAATTTACCTGGACGGAGGCAATGCCGGATGCTATTGACTATTAATAGAGTATGCCTATATATATTAGCGATACTTCAGCTGCTCCAGAGAAGCAAGGGATATGAAAGAAGGGGAAATAGTGGCAGAGATTTGATTTAAGATTTGATTTGATCTCATTTTGTTTGTAATTCTACACAGTATGCCGTAGTGCAACTTTGCGTTGTGAGTACTGAACGAAAACCTGTCACTGTATGTTACAGTACGATGATTTTTCTTATTTATATATACGGGAGTCAAGAAACGAATAGTGTAATATAAAGAACATATACATTGTAAAAAAGTTACCAATTCGTTACTGATAACTCACTTTCGTTACCAAGAAAGGACGAAGCTTGGTCCTAAAAGGCGTAGGTTTGTCCAAAAGGACAAGGCTTCGTACCGAAAAAGGTCGAAGGTTTCTCCAATAGAAGGTTTGTAAACAAACAGTTGCAAAATTGTTTTTTTGCAATGTACTGTATTTACTACTTTGTCTATATAATTCTATACCGAAAATTCTCTTGCTTAGCTAATGTCAGGTGTTAAAAATATGTTTACAGCAGGTGAAGCACATAGCTTTAGCCAAACCTTAATTGGTAAATGACGGCAGTAGTGTGTTTCAGACTCGGCTGTGTGCCGCTACCACCGACCGACCTTGAGTGCCTGCTCGGTCAGCTGTGGTCGTGGGTCCCGACGCCGCATTGCCCGCCCCCTCTTTGCCTTCAACGGTTTCCGGCAGTGCCCCCTTCGCTCAGAGAATGAACCCTGTTTCGCGGGTCATTGTCCTACTACTACTACTACTCCTGCTACTACTACTGCTACTACTACTACTGCTACTACTACTACTATCACTACTACTCATACTACTGCTATTACTGCCCCAATTACTGCTGGTACTACTACACAGCAAGGAATTGAAACAACCAGTATGATGCAGTAAATTACTATTTTTCATATCCTAGATACAAGTTTGTGTTGGTATTTCTGTCAAGTGCGGGATCTTGCTGTAGAAAGTGTCACTTTTCCACTAATGCTGTGATGTCAAGCAGCAAACTGTTTCTTGTAGACAGCATCAGCATTAGAATGAATTAGGGGGATTCCAACCACCCATCTGTGGATCTGCAGACCAGCGCGCTAACCATTTGAGCTACTGGGCAAATGCTGAGCTGTCCTTAATCCCCCTTAAGTACCTAAACGTGCCTATCTTAATGCTGCTGAGTTTCAGGCTCTCGGAGTTGGTTGTGTGACCTGGTTCAGCGCCGTTGTCTATCCTGTCACCGCAACCCCCTCGCCTGTCAGGAGACCGACCCCGTGCTCATCTTCGACCGCTTTTTGCCCTGCAATAGTCGATGCAAAGGTCAAGGGCCCATTCCTAAAATGGATTAAACGGATTAGATTAAAATTTAAGTCTGACCAGAAATTGCTGAACCCACAGACAAAACAGGTGGCGTGATTTTTGTGACTACTCGCTGTACTCTTGATGCTTTCCAGTCGTTCTTTTCTGCAATACAATCGCGTGTTTCTTTTTGTCTCAGCATTTTTTTGTCAGACTTTGGGCTATCTCGATGTTAGGATATGTAGGACTGGGAAATGTTGTGCTCAAGCAGAAGGTGCGACATATAATTATCGTGAGTTTTTGGCAAACAAATTTTAATCTAATCCGTTTAATCCATTTAGGAATTGGCCCAAACTCATTTGTTGAATGTCGTCATCAAGTATGAGTAGGAAAGCCTTAGACCCCTATATTAAAACTTTATACATATGCATAGTACCAATGCACTGTCAAATAAAAAATAAAATTGAAAAAATCTAGGCTGACCCCACCCATTTTTCCAAGTCCTTTCTTAGAAGGCCATAGCTGTTGATAGTACCACGTTCACAGTCGAATTTCAGTGTGTGTGATACCAACCAACTGTATTAATTTAATTAATTTAATCAATTTAATTAATTTGCATTTCAGGTGAGTCCAGTTTTGATGACGCAGACACGACTGCAGCCCAAGAAATGATTCAGGAGCAAGTGAAACTAATAAATGTGAGTCAAATGTCTGACCAACAAATAATGCTGACCCTGAGACAAAAAGAACAAGCGATTTCATTACAAAAACAACAAATTCCACGCATTAAGAGTACAGCGAGTAGTCACAAAGAAAACGCCACCTGTTTTTTGTCAGGGGTCAGTAATTTTTGGTCAGACGTCAGGTCTGCATTACGATTGTCCGGCTATATTTTAAATTTGACTGACCAAATAGGTTTGCAGTCACGCCGCTTGAGTATATGTATTCAGCATTTTTTTAAATAACTTCTTAAAAGTAATTTTCTCAGCATATTTAATTTCTCGAAACGCTCTGATATGCCATACATAAGTTTTTCCATTGCTGTGCTGTTTAAATCAGTTTATCTATCTAACGATCATCCTGAAAAAACGTCACAGTGGTTCCTTTGGGCTTTGACCTTAGTGAAATCTGGGCTTTGATCCGATAAAACCCAATTAATAAATAACATAGCGCTCGCTTTACTAGCACGCTGAAACGTGGTAGTTCATCACGTACTGTAATTGACGTAAAGTTTTCTGGTGCATGGTTATTACCAGATTGTTCTGCAATTACAGGGCAATCAAGAGTACATAATGGGATACATATGTAGTCCTATTATATATGTACTCTTGGTGCAATGCAAGTGCAGTTTTGGATAGGGCCATTTGTTTGCAGTCGATGTGCGCGCAGGGCGGTTGCCGAATGACGGCAGAAGAGGGGGAGATTGCCAGTCAAGAAAAAGAGGCCCTAAGGAACTCCCTCGTTCACGATTACATGGAGTTCGTGCTGTTTGGTTGTTCCTTGTTTGTTTGTTGGTTTGCTTGCAGTATTGTGTGATATATACGTATGGCAGGTAGTGATTACGGGGCCCTGGGGTTGGGGGTTGGGGGAGGGAGGTGAAGCACCTTTGTAAGATATTATGGTGAAAAGCCATTTTTTATATTTTTGAAAGTCTGACCAGAAATCGCTAGACCCTGCGACAAAATGAAAGATTTGATTTCATTACGAAAAGAACGAATTTTACGCACCAAAAGTACAGCTAGTAGTCGCAAGAATTACGCTAGGTACCTATTTTTTTCCCAGTTCAGCCATTTTTATTTTTTTATTTCGTTATTTCTTATATTCTTGTTATCTTTTGTATTTTTTATTGTTTATATTGTTTATATTTTTTATTGGGTTGCCGACCCCCAGCGAAGCAGGGGTGCAACCCATTGTATTCATATTCCTGTTTTTTTTTTGTTTTTTTTTTCCTGTTAGCAAAAGTTTGTTACTCGTTTTACTCTGGAGTTAATGGGGGGATTGGTCCCAAACTTTGGTGGGGGGACCCCCCTACGAGTAGTTGTGCCCCCCACCTTGGTGACCCCCTGACCCCATGGGGGGCCGGGTCACGTGACCCCCGAAAATGATGGAACACAAGGGGGGACCCTTGTGAACTTGAAAAATTTTTTGTCAGGGATTTGGACAAAAACTTGTCTCTAGGGGCAGTTTGGGCCCCTGAACACGAATCTGGGGTTATTTTTTACCCAGGACCCCCCTGGACCTCCGTATGACCCCCCTAGGGTACCCCCCTAGGGGGTCCTCAGGGGTCAAATTTTCGAAATTGAGATTTTGGTGTTTTTAGGGGTAATTTGAGCCCCTGAACACGAATCCAAGGTTTATTTTTGCCTAGGACCTCGCTGGACCCACCTATGACCCCCTAATGGTACCCCCCTGCCCCTCCTAAGGGGTCCTCAGGGGTCAAATTTTCTAATTTGAGATTTTGGTGTTTTTAGGGGTAATTTGGGCCCCTGAACACGAATCTGGGGTTATTTTTTACCCAGGACCCCCCTGGACCCCCCTATGACCCCCTTAGGGTACCCCCCCCTAGGGGGTCCTCGGGGGTCAAATTTTCGAATTTGAGATTTTGGTGTTTTTAGGGGTAATTTGGAGCCCTGAACACGAATCTGGAGTCAATTTTTGTCTAGGAGCTTCCTGGGCACCCCTATGATCCCCTCAGGGTACCCCCCTCCTAGGGGGTCCTAACGGGTCAAATTTTCGAAATTGAGATTTTGGTGTTTTTAGGGGTAATTTGGGCCCCTGAACACGAATCCAAGGTTTATTTTTGCCTAGAACCTCTCTGGACCCCCATACGGCCGGCTCAGGGTACCCCTCCTCCCTAGGGGGCCCTCAGGGGTCAAATTTTTGAAATTGAGATTTTTATGTTTTTAAGGGTAATTTGCGCCCATGAACACGAATCCAAGGTTCGTTTTTGCCTAGGACCTTCCTGGACCCCCTAGGACCCACTCAGGGTACCGCCCTTCTAAGGGTTCAAATTTTCGAAATTGAAATTTTGGGGTTTTTGTGGGTAATTTGGGTCCCTGAACATAAATATCAGGTTTTCTACCGAAAATAGACGATCTTTTGCCTATAATGGACGGTCCTCTGCCTAGAATGGAGAGTCCTCTGACTAGAATAGAGGGTCCTCTGACTAGAATAGAGGGTTCTCCGCCTAGAATAGAGGGTCTTCCGCTTAGACTACAAGGTTCTTTACCGAGAATGGATGATTTTCTGCTTCGAACACTAAGTTCTCTGCCTTGAGAGGGTTTTCTGCTAGAAATAGAGGGTCCTCTACCTAGAATAGAGGGTCCTCTTCTTAGAATAGAGGGTCCTTTACCTAGAATAGAGGGTCGTCTGCCTAGAATAGAGTGTCCTCTGCGTAGAATAGAGGGTCTTCTGCCTAGAATAGAGGGTCCCTTACCGGTCGGCAACCCGTTGTGGCCTACTGGCGATTTTTTTTTATATTTTTTAAGTTTTATATTTTTATTGTCTTTATTTTTTATATTTTTTGTGTTTTATATTTTTTATGTTTTATATTTTGTATGTTTTATATTTTTATTGTTTATATATTTTTATATACTTTGTAGCACATGCATGAGCGGAACGGAGCAGGCGGACGTGGCGTCGAGCATGGACTCGCGAACGGCCGAGCGACTAGCCGAGGACAGGATTCAGCAGATCGTGCACTTCAAGAAGCTCAGACTTAACAAGTTGGGGCTGGACTCAAAAATGGTGAACATTAAGTCTGTTTACTAATTGATTTAAAAAGTATAGAATCAATAAGTAGTAGACATTAATCTTCCTTCCAGGAAGGCTTGCATATTGTGTGAGTGTACATGTGCGTTTTCAAAAACAGTCAATGTGGCTGAGGCTTAGGCTCAGTTTTCTATTTTTGGGATTTGATTTGGACTGTGGTCAAGCCCGGCTTGTCAACAGTTGGTTCGTATCCAAAAAAATGACCGACGCTCTCATGGCTTACTGTTAACACCTGGCCGAAATATTGACACAGTTGAATAGCTGGGACGGGTATGGGGGTCCAATTTCCGGGACACCCCATAATTTCGATTTTGTTCCCAGGGCAAGCAAGAAAGAAAGAAAGAAAGAAAGAAAGAAAAGATTTAATTATGTAAAACAAAGACGTAACAAAAAGAGGCATGTATTGGTAATACATCATCGCGAGCAAAAGTAAACTACAAAACAAAACAGACGTGTTAACACAGAATACAAAAAAACAAACAAATCAAACAATTTAGAAGCTATATGAATTTTCATTTTCGAACTCAAACTCAAGCAGCAGCATAATACAGGAGTAGATCAGTACAAACACTTAACCTAGAGCGAACAAGCACGTCTTGCGAGTAAAGTTTAAACAATTTTCGACAGATTTAATCGTGACATGCTCATGTAAAATGCCGAGGACATAGACATTCTTCGAATATAAAACGCGGCACCAAAATTTTTACGGCCATCACTTTCCACATGTTGAGCTGAATCTTTTGCCCGCTTCCCACTGCAGGGTTAAGGTTTAAGGTTTAAGGCTTAAGGTTTAACGTTTCATTCACACTGGCAGTTTAAGGTTTAACGATATTTGATTGTTCATTGGCATTGGCAAGTATATTCATTGGCTGGATGCAGAAGCTACGCCTACCTACAGCTCGCAGCTGATTGACAGAATACACAGTCTCCGTACAGCTCGTAACTGATTGGCTGAATCCTTGTACCAAAAAGTTGAAATTTTTCAACATCGTTAAACCTTAAACCTTAATGCAGTGGGAATGTGCAATATGCTGAAGTCATGTTCTACGTTAAACCTTAAACCTGCAGTGGGAAGCTGGCATTTCTTTCAGAACCTTGATAATTTAGTTAAAAACTTATTACAAACCTTATCGCAAAAACCGTTAACGACGAGCAATTTGAATACAACCGAGTCAAAAGCACAAAGCTAAAACTGTCTGTTAGAAACTACCGGCTTTATGCCAATGTCAGCTGCTAAAATCTTAGCCGTGATCGATATTGCGGTCACATTGTAGTGGTTTGCGTAGCCATGCCAAGACATGATTTGACCATGGCTTTCAGACCTCGAAGTGTTCTAATATCGACGCGGTAATAAACAGTCTACGAAGCATTTTTACGACAGATTTCGTCATTACTGCCCACTGCGTGTGCATCAGGATTTTCATCACTGACAGACATGCAAGCGTGTTTGATAACCAGCATACATATTACATACGTATTCACAACACTATATGCTGGGATGGCATACTAGCAATCACGATGAACACACACGCACACACAAACAATGTATTTCTAGGACCTACCAAATTTTACACAGTAACTAACACAGTGAGATGCAGATACATGCAAATCGACGTTTTGTAATATAGTATATACGCGGCGGCTGAGGCCGCCGCGTAAAAAGATTCAAAGATACACAAGCCACAACTGAAAGGGGCAACAAAGACTAGATCCATGTTACAAGGTCCAGCAAAATTGCTATAATTTGAGCTCTGAAGTATGGGCTTTTCTATCAGAATTAGATGCAAGGTACAAGGGCGAGCAAAATTGCTAGCTGGCTCTTTAGTATGGGCGCTTTAAGGTGGCGCTCCGAATAACTGACTTTTGGCAGTAAAAGTTTTCAGTCACGTTTTCAGGTCCTTGTTCTTGAAGAAAGGTTGTTCAGCAGTGAATTAGCTTTCGTTTGATATACATAACATGTAGTTTTGTTGAAATTGATTTTTTTACTTGAATTCTGATATGGCAAAATCTTCAAATCGATTTTCCGAAAAATTGTATATGGCTTTTGTTACTTTTGATAACGGTTTTCCGCAGATAATAGGTGACTGCAACTTTTTAAAAATTCTTTTGTGTAGGCAAACATTTGTAAAAAATTTTTAAATTACGTTGAGCGATATTGACAAAAATGCACTATTTTTCAAGCTAATTTTTCGTTAGCTACTTTTTGGCTTCTCCAACTTTTCTCAATGGTTATTTGCATAAAAAAATACGCTCTATTTTTCGACACTGTCGTTTGTGTGGGAAAACCTCAGATTTTTCAGATCGGCAATAGCCTTTTTTGAATCGTGATAGCTCTCCTCCATGTCGTTTTTTCATTGTGAAATTTGACTTAAAGTTAGAAAATAAGTAGATTCAGGTGTAACTTCTTCGAAAATGTTGATTTCTGTTTTTGGTGAAATTTTGCAGCGATTTCAAGTTGACCAATTTTAGAAAAACTAGTGTATTTTGAGCCAAAATATTTGGATTAAAATTATAAGAAAAGATACACCTCGGCAACATAATTACCTACAGTTTAAGCTATAGATCGCAAAATTTGAACAAAGTTTCGCTCAGTTATGCCGTTTGAAAAATTATGCGCATTTAGCGAAAATAGAAATTTTCAATCGGTGATAAAAAATCAGAACAAGGCAGCAGGCACGTGAAACTTACTCAGAAACGGAGCTTTGTAACAGGCTTCAATATATTTAAACGAAATTCATTCTAGCTAGAACCTACGTCGACTTATAAGATAATAAAGTTATAGAAGTTATTCGGAGCGCCACCTTAATGAAATGGATGCCATTGGATGCCATTGGATGCCAAATGGATTTACATTTTGGCCACGGTTAATTTTTAGATCGAACTATCGGCGGGCTTCATTGAGAGCGATCTGCGCGGGCTGGCGGCGGAGGAGGACCAGCTGGCGGACGAGGAGGAGGAGGGGCGCCGGGAGGGGGGGCGGACGGCTCGCATCAGGAGACAGTCCTTCGCCAGGTCCAGGGTATTCCTCTGGTCCCTGCCCATTCACTTCCTCATTGATCCGAACATTGGTACTTTTTACTTTTTTCCTTTTTCTTTTTTTTTTGTTTTTTCATTTCTGTTTCTTCCTTTTCTTTTTCTTGAACCCTGCACCCGAGGGCTAAGGGCTGCGCAGCAAGAAGCGGATCCACTGAGTGGAGGGGTCTGTCCGTCCGGTAACGTGCCCAGCCCTCCTTTTAAGAAGGGCTGTCTTCAGAGTCCTATTCCAGGGTTTTTAGTAATTTTTTGTCAGACTTCTGTAGACTGGGCTTCGGTTTGCCAAGAGTCCGTGTCGTGTGCTGCTTTAGTGCCAGATTCTATATGTAATTATATACATCATATTAAACAGAAACGCTGCATTTTTAGAACCGGAACACGAGCAGATTGTTTTGAGCGCCCTGCAGCACATCAAGGAAAAAGTGCCCTGCATGCAGTTCAACAGAATACACAGCTTCAAAGAGCGTCAAGAACTGTTTGATAACTTCACCGACGTGATGACCTTCTCCGAGCTGGCTTACAATGACCGCAATGGAAACACGTAATTCAGTTTGCCTTTCAACAAACACGGCTTTGCTTGGTATAGTGCAGGGACTATGATAAGACCCTAGAGTTTGATTTGAGTTGAGATCTGGAACTGTACTACGAAACTACGAAAAACTTCATTAGTTGTAGCAAGAGTACATAATAGTGTCTCACTCAGTAGAAGAAAACTGATACACTCTCCAGCCTGCCTGTGCGCTCGTCTTTTTCGGACTACCTGTTTTAAGTTTTATTAAATAGGTAGGCGGCCAATCAGAACCGACCCGCTGTGCTGATTGGACAGACGACTAGCCGCGTGCTCCAATCAGCAGTCACGTAACCATAGCAACCACTGCAGCCATGCCTGCCTAAGTGCTGAGTGGAGCACGTGCGCAAGAACAAGTATGAACCGGGCTTATTTGTCCTTGTCCCTGTCCCTGTGTCCTTAAGGACAATTAAGCCCGGTTCATACTCGTCCTTGTCCTTGTCCCTATCGTTTTGTCCTTAAGCTATTCCAAGAAAACTACATGGCCAAATGAGCCAATTTTTTGTACGAACAAAGTCAACGTCACTTCCACACGGTATGCAAAAAATTATCCGAGTCGCTTTTGTCAATTCTTTGCAGCAGCTGACCGAAATTTGTCCTTGCCCTGTCCCTGTGTCCTTAAGGACAATTAGTTTGAACCAGACTTTGTGCTAGGTGCGGTGTGTCTGCGGTGGGCGTGCAGCTGGGCCTGTGCAACAACACCATCCGCGTGGCCTTCCGCAACCCCCTGTGCCGAGTCCTGGGCAGCACCATCCACGAGATCCTGCACGCCCTGGGACTGCCGCACCACATGAACCGCCAAGACCGTGACCTGGCCCTGGTGGTGGACCTACTGCAGACCGACATCACGCGATCCTCCGCCCTCGCCCCCTACGTCTCCTACTCCACCTACGGCCTCCCATACGACTACTGCAGCATCATGAACTACGATGGATTCGTCAGTCTACACTCTACACTAAAGCCCGGTTCATACTCGTCCTTGTTCTTGTCCCTATCGTTTTGTCCCCGAGCATTTTCAACAAACTATATGAAGAATTGCGAACACTTCAGTCCATGCTTCACAATAGCTGAGCGAAAGTTGTCCTTGTTGCTGTCTCTATATTTTTAAGAACGAGTATGAACGGGCTTCTTGCTATTTAATTACAACTTTGATTATTCAAAGATTTGTCAAGTGTATGTATTAGGTTTTGAGTAATCAACAAAAATCTGTGAAGCACAACACGAAACCAATTTTCACAAAAGATAAAGAGAAATCAAGACTTCAATGAAAATTGAGACGTGGGTCCAATTCCTAAAATGGATTAAACGGATTAGATTTAAAAATTGTTTGCCTAATAACTTATCTCGATGTTGAGGTACATACATAGAGCCTAACATAGACTTAAAAATTTTTGTGCACAAGCGGAAGGTGCTACAAATAGTTGCTATCGCAAATTTCGTATGAATTGATAAACGATGTCATGAGCGTACATGGGCGTGGGGAGGGTTTGGGGGGTTTTCATCCCCCCCCCAGAAGGCATCCTCACCCCCCCCCCCAGACAGGTCCGTCACCCCCCCCCCCCCAGAATGTGTTGAAGGTAACTCACGAAGCAAAAATTGCCAGAAAAGGTGGCTCACCCCACCCCACTCCGGTGGCTCACCCCCCTCCCCCCCAGAGTTCGCTAGCTGCCCACGTATGGTCATGAGTTATTGGCTAAACAAATTTTAATCTAATCCGTTTAATCCATTTTAGGAATTGGTCCTTGGACGTCTTCTTGTGCCAGCAGTTTGGTAGACATCCTGGTTTCATACATGTATGCAGGGGGAATGACCTGAACCAACTAAAATTCGGGCGAAAGTCTATTAAAATGACTCTTGTTTCCGAAATTTGTCAAATTAATGAGGGTTTTTTTTGTCGATCATGGGGGGGAGGGTTCCCAAAACTTGCCGAAGAGGCAACTCAAATTTTCGACCCCGTTACATGTATGCCTGTTTCAGTACATCCGCAAGGGCGGGGGCCCTAGTCTGCGTCAGTCAGCCGAGCCCGGCCCCTGTTTCCGGCACACGCTGGGCGTCGGTGCTGAGGATCGATCCACCCTGCGCCCGATCGACCCCACCTACAAGCCGGGCGACATGGGCCAGAGGGAACGACTCAGCTGCCATGACATACTGCTGCTCAGACGGCTCTATTGCTGTCAAGAGGGTCAGAGTGTATATATATTCGGGTTCCATGGCGATACTATCCTTAAGATCTAAAGTCTGACAAAAAATACTTGCACCACTTGAGAAAACGAAACGTGTGATTTCGTTACGTAAAGAATGGATTTTGACTATCAAGAGTACAGCAAGTAGTCGCACCAGTCGCCATTGAAATAAGGAAGTGGCGCAACCTTTTTTGTTACACTTTAGTATTAAGGGATTGCAGATAAGGATCCTATACTGTCTGCGATTCACAGGCTGTGTTCTTGGACGCCACTGCTTCACTGTATTAAGTATTTTTGCGCTGTCGGACAAATCGTAAAGTTTGACAGCGATAAAAAAATCATGCTTTAAATCATGTTTCCTATTCTAAAATTCAAACCATTAATCAGACTGGCCAAGCGACAGTCACAGCACGCTGAATTTTCACACCTCTAAAGCCCGGTTCATACTTGTCCTTCTGATTGTTGTTTGAGACTGCCGTGACCTGAACACGTTCTGCGGCGAGCGAGCGAGCAAGGGTGACTGCAACAGCACGGCCCGGGCCCAGTTCATGCGCCACAACTGCCCCTTCAGCTGCAACCACTGCTGCCAGATGGCCTGCGACCCAGAGTGCCAGGACTACTGCCAACGACATCGCGCACAGGTCACGCGGCGAGTCATCAACAAGGCCGAAGGTGAAGCTTAGTATATAGGCTTGCATTTGTGGGGTTGACGACCCCCGGCGAAGCAGGGGTGCAACTCATTGTATTAGTTGACCTATTTCATACATATACCAGTTTCTGTACATACATATTACATACCTAAATTTCTCTACATACCTTGGTCCTTTTGGTAACGAAAGTTCGTTACCAATAACGAATTGGAAACTTTTTTCACAATGTACTGTGCGTATATTTCCTTCTATGTAGTGAGGTGCTGTTAATTTAGACGAACTCTAATCCTATGTATCGTATTTTGAATAGGACCTAAGCAAAAAGCTCTGTACTCCATACGCTGTTAAATCAGTCAATCTGTAACAGTGGAGTAGCAAAGTTGACATTTAGTTCTCCAGCTCCGTAGTAGGTATGCTTATTCTGTGGATAAAAATATTCCTTCAAATAGTAAAGTAAAGATTGAGTATTCCTTAACCAGACAAATATCAGTTATAAGTTAAGCCCAATTATCAATTTCAATACCATTATCAACTTTTGGCCCAGTTACTTTTATTTTCAATTCCGTTACCAGCAGGCATTTGTTGCGTTGCAGCGGACACTGGGGAGCGCTGGTATTGTCTGGAGTCCAAAGCTCAGTGTCTCAACTGCAACATATTCCAGACTCGAAACAAGTGCCCCAAGATTGGTCTCCCGCTCTCTCGCAGCGAAGGATACTGTGTCATACTGTGTCGTAAGTAGTACGTCCTGTTGGATAGATGCTGTGAGTGTGAATCGAGCTTTAATCTAGTCTTTCTAAACGGATTAGAGTTAAGAATTTATGTTTATTGTGCCATTCATAAACCGACTGCACGCTAAGCTACAATAAGCAAGAGGTGTACGTCATTAATGAGTTTTGGCTGCAATTATTGAATGATGGTGAGCAGCTGAGCAATGTGAAGGTGAAGCATCATAATTACCCACCGGCCACCACCTATCTCTGGATCTGCACACCACCACGCGAGACCATTTGAGCTACTGGGTCAATGCTGAGCTGTCTTAAATCCCTTTAAGTACTCTAACGGGTCTATCTTACTTCACACTACAGTTTGTGTGATTCTGATTGGCTTAGGAGCGGAGCAGTTGTATGGCTGCGACATCTCATCCAAAACCTGCACCAAATGCTCCCTCCGGGAACGTAACTGCCCCAGCCTGGACACCAGGACCTTCACAGACTTCAATCAGTGCAATCAACTCTGCAGTAAGTCGTCACCGGGGGGACGACTTTCTCTCTAAGTCACTACGTCTTTGGGGTCTTATCCAAAATTATATTTAACGGATTAAATTTAACTTTATTTCGTCAACGAAGCGTCAGTTGAAAGTAACTTGCTGAAACTTAGCACATACCGAGATAATGTATGTAAGCCATGTAGGGCGAAATTGTGAAACATGTGCGGCTATTTCAATTTTGTGCTGTGTTATTAGCAAAATTAGCTTAAATCGAGTGCGTTAAATCTAATTTTGGATAAGGCCCTTTGTCACGCAGTTGTCTTAACTAGTGAGGCAGTGGCACATTTTGCTTGATGATGCGCTTTCTACTGCTTATTCTATAATAGTTTTTGATAAAACTTATAGGGGAACCCTTTCAAAAAAATTAAGGGTCTGTGAAGTAGGCAGCCGAGTATCGGAGGAAAAGTGAGTAAAACAAGCATTTTTTGCAATTGTTTTAATTTTTTCGAAACTTGAGGGTTTTAGTGAATCAGGACCAGGAGGGGGGAGTGTCCCAAAAATTTGACGGGTGATCTTCCCCCCTTCCATTAAACCAAATTTTTTGATCCCGTTCCATGATAAATGAAACTGGTGCTAGATTTGTGAAAAATGATCGTTGTGGAAAATCCTATGAGCTCACTTGTTTAAGCGCGTTTATTCACTGACTAACGTAATCACTCTTCTAGAAATCCACCCTTTGTGTTTCATAAATCCCGGAGCGCTGCGTGCTGAACAGCCAGGCCCAGACGTGCGAGTACTGCGAGGCGGGCTCCATAGACCGTCCCTGTCCCGTCCGCGTGCCGCTGTTCCCTGTGGCGGGACCGGGACGATGCGACAATGCCTGTCTTCAGGGGCCAGCGCGGGAACAAGGTGCGCTTTCGAATTTTAACCCTTTCATTCAGAATGTTGCTTCAGATTAATAATTGGCACTATCTCACATACACTAGTGAAACTTGTCGGGTTATACAGAATCAGTTACTTCACGAGGATGCCGAGTGAAGCGAGCCTGTGGCCCGGTGGTTAGGCGTGACAGTTGCACCACAAACTTGGGTCTGCAAAATGCAATCAATAGTTTAGCTAGAAATGACTGAACATTGCATTGACACATTGCAGATCGTGACGTAGGAATATAAAGCTTGTATGAAGTTGTTTTTCTTTTTTTTTTTCTTTTTGTTTTTTTTTTATAATTTTGTGGTATTTTTTCTTTTTTTATTTTATCTTTTATCCGTATATTAAATGAAAGTATATTATTGGTTTTTATTGATTTTTTTTTTTTATTTTTAAATAAATTATTATTTATTTTTATATATATATATATTTTTCAAAATTTTTTATATTCAGGTATTATTTATTAATTTTTTCAGTTAATTTTATTAATTTGTATAATTATAATATTAAATTTTTCAATAAATTTTTTTTTTAATTATTTTCGTATAAAAAAATATATAATTACGTACACCAATTTGATCCGTTCTATATAAGGGTCGATTCATCCTTGCAGACGTATGTCCGCTAAGTCGGCAAAATTACGAAATAAGCATGCCACAAATAGTTCTTATTACGTATTTTGTACGTTTGCCGGCTGAACGCACAAAGTAAGAATCGACCCTAAATAGTTTGAGCATACTCTGAACAAGGTGTGTGCGACAAAGATCGTAGCTTTGGAACTGCACATATGCAGTCTGGTTGAGATCAGTGCATGTCTGCCAGCTGCAGGTAGACCCAAAATATCACGACACCACTCGTCCCAGCTGATACTAGATCGCACTTTAACGTATTAATATATACCTATTATTAAGTAAGTGTTAATAAGTATTAAGTAGTATTAATAAGTATTATGTTTAGTATTTGGCTATTACTGCAACACGACCAGTTCCATCTGCGAGCAATGCCCAGAAGATACCTGTCCAGAAAATTCGCACCAAAGCCTTGATCTTTGCCTTAACGCATGTAAAGCGGACACCAGCGCGAACCAAACTGATGATGGTAAAGCCATAGTCTGGACTAAGTTTCCAGAAGGCTCAATTCATACAGCCGTGTGTCCGTTCAGCCGATTAAATGACGAAATAATGACGTCACATGCGCTGGCTGACGGACTGCACTAGGCTACTAACGACGTCATTCTTTCTACAGGCTAAACAGACATACGGACGAAAGTATGAATCGACCGCAACAGTAACTGCCAACCGCTGAATAAGACTAAGAATATATGCATAATAGGATAGTAATATGTACTCTTGATTAAACTGGCAGTATTTGGCTTAAAAAGGTAATTTGGCTAAAAAAGACACGCCCCTTTCGGTGTGGTTCAGATAAAATTCAGTATTCACTAAAGCAATTTATACCCTGCCCATTGCATTAACCTCCCCAGGATTATTCCTGTTCCGAATTTTGACGACCACTAGTGGAGGACAGGCTGGGTGGACCTTACTTCATTGTAGCTCTTCGAACCCGAGACCTTTCGATCCACAGTAGGACACACCGCCACTGCGCCACTAGCCCCTCTGCATTCGTCAGTAGTATTTGGCTTGGTTGCTGCTTGCTAGTGAATCGGCATAGCTAACTGCCAAGGCATAGTCATGTTCGGTTTGGTGGTGTTTCAGAGGTGCCATCGATTGAGGTGCGTTTTGTGTGCGACGAAGCTGTGCAGAGTTGCGTCAGCTGTTTCCCCGCCTTCCGCACCTGCCCCGACCCCGCCCGGTACACACAATACCTCACTCTCACACTCTGCCAACCCCAATGTAAGCTGTGATCGAATAAACCCTGCTTACAAACTAAGCACTAGAAGGGAATTTCACAAAGGTGGTTTTACTAAGCCATGGTTTTACGTCCGTTTTCATATAAAAATTTATTATATAATTTCATTACGAAATATGTATAACCTGGTAGGTAGGTGAGTTTCTGTTGGAACTGCTTGATTCTCAACAAGGGTCGATTCATCCTTACAGCCGTATGTCCGTTCCGTTCTGCCGACAAAATGACGAATTAATGACGTCACAGGCGCTGATGCTGCACTAGGCTGCTAGTGACGTCATTCTGCAGGCTGAACGATACAGTTGTAAGTATGAATCGACCCTAATAGCTGTATTCACTGCGCTTAATTTTTCATGTCGATGTTAACTACTTAATTTAAAGCTGCAGGGATGTAGCTATGCCGCGCCCTCATCTGCATAATTTGATTGGCTTTATAGCTGCTATGGAAAAGGACAACAATAGAAATTAGTTTGTAATCCGCAAATATTGCCTGAATGCTTTTACCAGTTCTGCACGCTGACTGTGTTAACATTCCTAAAACGTTTCTCTAGCGTAATTTGTCGCAAAACCTTCTAAAACTAAAAAAAGACGTGGGTTTTGGGTTTTAGAACTGGAAAAGGGAAAAAAAATAGGCATAAAATAGGCGTTTTCGTGTCGTGGTGGCAAGTTACTTTTTAATTTGTATGAGTTTTTTGTACTTTTCAGGTAAATTTGCCAACACATCAGAGGAAGAACGTGAAAGTAAGTTGTAAAGGTTCTAATGAATTTATTGTTTTTGACCCAGGTGTCCTTACAATACTGAAATAACTTCAATTTTTTTAAGTTAAAAAAATGAATCTGTGATTTTGAATAAAAAATGGAATCCGCTATTTTGTATGAAGTATTCTAATCTTGTCCACATTTCATAAAGTAAAGTTCGCCATTGTACCACTGTTTTCCTACTGCTTTAGCCGTTAGCCAACTCTGATGCTCAATTATTTGTTGAATGCTGTGTTTTTGATGTTTCAATTGTTTTGTTATTTGTTGTTTCTAGAAAACATTCGCTACACGTGTAACGCCGAGGACGTCTGTCGCGAGTGCAACTTCCTGAGGGGCGATTGCGGAGACCGACTGACTGCCACTGCCTTCGCATCCAAACAACGGTGTCTCCAAGTCTGCCGTACGTACTCACACCCGCGATGGCTGGGATTTACAACGCCCGTTCAACTTTAGACTCGGTCTAAAACCTTTCTTGTCGAATGACATAGAACACAGTATTGAAACATTCTATGTGTATTTCATACGATAACGTGGGTCTATTTGACTTGTAGTGTGAGTTAAACGCGGTTTATGAATCACACCATATATATGTACAGTACTTGACGAACAAGTATACAATTTGTTACTGATAACGAATCTTTGTTAATAAAAAGACCAAGCTTCGTCTTAGAAGACTAACGTTCGTCCAAAAAGACGA
Source organism: Trissonchulus sp. WLG1_4 (assembly GCA_030248245.1). Taxonomy (NCBI): domain Eukaryota; kingdom Metazoa; phylum Nematoda; class Enoplea; order Enoplida; family Ironidae; genus Trissonchulus; species Trissonchulus sp. WLG1_4. The sequence goes on along the minus strand of JASANF010013057.1, from coordinate 14,550 downwards.
TACAAACATAAATGTAGTCACCAGAAATACCTACGCTAGAAAAATCACACCACGGTGAGCAAAATACTATGCCAGCAGCTAGGCTATATGTATATGGTATGGTGACGTGCGTTTGTTGCTAAACGTTGCTTACCTTTTCTATTGAATTGTATGGTAAAAGATAAAACTAAATAATGATCTTTACAATATCCCAGTACAAACATGAAATACAATTTAGGCTGGATTCATACTTACAGCCGTATGTCCGTTCAGCCGGCAGAATGACGAAATAATGACGTCACATGCGCTGGCTGATGCAATGCAGCAGGCTGAACGGACATACGGATGAAATTATGAATCGAGCCTTAGAATTCAATGCATATTCCTGAGCCTTTTGTCTATTTTAGGCTTGGACCCGCCGGCCTACCACTGCGACCTGCTGAGCCAGCAGTGCTCTCCGTGTCAGATCAGGGCCGGCCAGTGCAACTTCGACAGTCAGTTTGTCTTCTCCAGCCAATCAGATTGTCAGGACTCTTGTCACAAATCCGGCCCAGGCTGATCAACTGCTGCCTTTTGTATTTGTATGCCTAGATTAGTCTGTGATACGTTTATTGTGATATATGGCATTATGTACCTAATTAATTGTCAAGTATATTTGTAGTCATTGAATTAACGCGTAGTCGATTTTCAGGATGATATGTAGCTATTTTAAGGGGTTTTGTTTTTTGTTTTGTTTTTTTTTTTTCTTTTTTTTTGGTGTTGTGGGGTTTTGTTTTTTTTTTTTTTTGGCCTTGTTTTTTTTGCGTTTTTCCATTTTTTGTAACTCTCCTCCCCTTAAATGCCGGATCAGTACAGCTTAGGTAGGTACAGTCACGGCAGTTTAGTAATTGTAAACTATTTGCTTTCATATTACCAAAACCAAGAGTACATTAAAGTGTCTCACTCTAAAAAACAAAAGTGAGATGCTCTTCAGCCTGCCTGTGTTCTAGCGCACGTAGATGCGTTGGTCGTTTTGGGCGTACCTGTTCGAATTTTCTGAAGTATGTGGCCTATCAGAAGCGAACTGCTCTTCTGATTTAACCAGACATCTGTGCCCATGTTCCTATGTATGAGCATTCAAACGAAAAAGGTAGGCCGAAACTGACGGGCTTCTCATTTACCTGCGCTGAAACACAGGCTGGGGCCTGTTGCTCAACTTTACAAGTCTTACAAATGTAACAATTGTAAAGTGCAAAATCAGGTGATTCGTTACGAATTCGTCATATAAATTCATTACGAATCACCTGATTTTGCACTTACAATTGTTACAATTGTAAGACTTGTAAAGGCTGAAGAGTGCACTCTTTTTCCAAAAATTGAGGCATTTTTATGTACTCTTGTTATTATACATTTCCGTTCATAATTTTATAGAGCTCTGTGGTGTCTTCTTTTAATATTATGTTCTGCTATGCAACCAATCTCTAACGTTGTGCTGTTTGTATCTCACGGTCAATTAAGGTAACTATGTCGCATTTGAATAAACCATTTCGCAATGACTAATTGTCTTTTGGTCATATATGTATATAGCCTGGGGTAAGGGTAGGATGAATATGGCCGCAGTGCAAAAAATGAGAGTCAGGGATATTGTCTGTCTACAGAATTGCTGTTCAGACATAAATCTCGCAAAGTTCCGTCCTCGTTAGCGAACCACAAATTTCACAAAAAGGAGTGAACGGCGTCCACAAATTAACGAAGAAAATACGTGTTAGCAGTAGCACTAAGTACTAACCAGCATTTTCGGTAATCATTATATCACCAATAACTGCGTATTGGTCCAATTAGAGCTACACCTACATTAGTTTGGAAGTTGGCCATGTTTTTATGACAAACGTGATCACGTGCAGGACAAAATCATGAATAGATGAAGCCAATGAAACGAACGTTTGACCACTTTGTTACTTCGCCAATGACGAACTGGTATTTTCAAACAGGTCAATGAATTTAAATGAGCTTTACCATTTTGAGAACCGCAGACTTCAGAATTCAGAATTCAGACCAGCAAAGTGTAGTGCTTGCTCAAGGTTGAGCCAGGGTGTGATTTACCTACACACTGCCACGGAAAAATACCTTTTCAATTGATTTCAGTGTCTCACACTTTTTACTACAGTATGTAAAACAAAAAGTTTTGTTTTTGAAGTTTTGCACTGTCACTGTATATAAACGATAAGCCCATATCTGTAACAGTGAGAATTTCGAAGACCATCATGAGCATGCACAAGTTATTTATCGGCAATTTGCCTAAAAACTGCCCGGAAAAGGATTTACGTGGCCTGCTACGCAAAAAAAGAATTGAGTTCACGTCCTTACATTGCCCAGCGCGAAGAACGTTCGCTTTTGTCGACTGCCCAAATCAAAACTACGCAGATTTGGCTATTGATAACCTAGATGGTGAGTTTTTACAGAAGTTTTTTTAAGTTTTTTAACGCTTTTATTGCACACTTGAAAAACGTCATGCTTTCTGATCTGGAACTTGTTTTTATTCCACAAATAATTTTGTCGGTTTAAGTAAATTTAAATGTTATGTAACCATTGTAAAAGAAATGTGAATTCATGTAACCGCCAGTGTAATTTCTCACTGTAGACATATGCCTACAAAGTCAGATCTTTCACGCTATCAATGTTTGAGTACTCTAAAAATAATCTGCAGCCTGCAGGCGTAATATGAATCATTCTGTGTGCGTATCAGCTCAGTTACAACTGTCGTTTGCTCACAAGATGTTCACGTGATGTACATTTATGAATGGACAGACTAATTTGCATATTGATCGTCACAATCATAATTTAGCATTTCATTACGTCGCTTTTTTATCGTAGCCATTGCGTGAATCGTAGTACTAATTATTTTATTTCATGAATGAATGTCATGTACAAGTTTTGTTCTTATTGATGTTTAGGATATGCTTTTGTTGGGAAAGTACTGAGAGTTGAACCATCAATGCCTCGCCGAAAGTAGTAAGCGAATTTACGATGCGCATGCAAATACTGACGCATTAATATTTCTTTCATTTAGTGTTTTAAATGTAAACGAGCATTTCATGTAAACATATTACTTTCTTGACTACGAAAACACTGATGATGAAAAATATTTTTTCAGTTTTGTGTTGTTGTCTGGCTTTGGCTCAACATGAGATTGTCAAAGGCCCGTATTCACATACTAACACTAACGCTTAAACTTAGTGTTTACGCTTAGTGTTAGCGCTTATAAGCGCTACGTGTTATTCACATACTAACACGCTAAGCGTTTGCTAAGTGTTAGCGCTTAAGGGGGTAGTGTCGCGAAAGCAGTCGATTTTGCGCGACTGTAAAACTTGTTCAGTAAAATGTTAGAAATTGTTCTTTCTATATTTTAAAAATCTACCAAAAGGCAAATTATTTTGCCAAGTTTCAGCAAAATTGGTGCAGCATATAGTTTGCAATAATGTCTCAAAGTCGGAAAAATGACGAAAAAAAAACCTGTTCACATTCCAATTTTTAGTCACATTTATCAATTTTTCTGTTTAGTTTTTTTACACAGACTAATAGCACATATGTTGTAGTTTATGCACACAAAATTTAGTGCAGATTACTGTAGCGGCTGTGGAGTAATACTAGTTTGAACTGAGAAGGTGTACTTAAACTGTAAAATAGTAGCAGCAATAATGATAAATTGTGGAAAATCTAGACGCTTATTTTCAAATCAGAAGAAAAACGAACCTTCAATTTTCCTTTTTCTTTTTTGTCGCAAAAAATTGTGCGTCCACACATTATGTGTACTTCACAAGCTGGCCAATCTGATATCTGGCTTGATTTTTCGAACTTGTCCCTATTGTGTGATGTCTGGCTTACAAATGACGATTGGTCCAAGATATTTGTCAATATTGATAGTGTGATGTCTGGCAGTAATTATTTGCTACCATACAGCGTTGGACTAGCTTCTCATTGCATGTACTACTTCAAAACAAAAAGTTCTATTTTCACAGCCTATGAGCAAGACTGCTTTCGCGACACTACCCCCTTAACGCAACGCTTACCGAAGTTTAAGGTGGCGCTCCTGAAATATGACCTTTCAAAAAACGTCAATTTTACGGCCAATTTTAGATGTGCAATAGCAAGCTGGTGTAAAAGTATGCCCAAACGCAAAATAAGAAGTTCATTGATACAAATTAGCATTCACTGTAGCCCAAACGTGAGCGGAAATTCGGCTTGCGATTTCTCTTCACCGCAAGATAGCTGTTGCACAACCAATAGGTAGCTAATTTTGCCTGCCATAGCGTGATCGAGCGGTCGCAAAATTTTATTTTTGATGCATATGATTGATATATTGAAAAACAGCAAAATCACGATTTTCGAAAAACGTAAATTTAACTTAATTTCTTAAACACTTTCGATTCGCTCCAAATAAAAGTTTGCGACCGCTTGAAGACAACGAGGTGCATTAATGTGCCAAATTTTACGTTTTTTCGTTGAACCAATTTTTTAAAATCGCAAGCCGAAATTTGCGTTTGTATTCACACGCACTTTATTTCAGCATCATGCAGAAAATACAGCTTTATTTTACAAAAAAATTACACCACACTCAGTAACAGACTAAATATTTTGAGGTATGTGCAAGTAAAACACAGTTACTAGTGTTTTTCAATCTTCCAAAATCATCACTTACGTGTAAATACACTGGCTTATATAGCCATTTTCGTGAAAATCTATTTTTCTTACAGAAAAAAGCTCAAAAATTTAGGAAAATTTTTCATGTAATATGGGTATCAAATTAAAGGAAATTCACTTCTGAACAACTTTTGTTCTTGCGATGCATGTTTATTTTTTGCGCATTTTCAAAATAATGGCCAAAACCCACATTTCAGGACCGCCACCTTAAGGTGGCGCTCCTGAAATGTGACTTTTCAAAAAACGGCAGTCTGGGGACAATTTTAGATACACAATAGCAAGCCGGTGTAAAAGCATGCCCAAACACAAAATATGAAGTTGATTGATACTAATTAGCATTCACTGTAGACCAAACGTGAGTGGATTTTCGGCTTTCGATTTCTCTTCATAGGTAGATAGCTATTGCACAACCAATAGCTCATTTTGCTTGCCATAATGTGATCGAGCGGTCGCAAGATCTCATTTTTGACAAAAATGATTGATATATTGAAAAACACAAAAATCACCATTTTCGAAAAACATAAATTTGACTAAATTTTTAAAATACTATCGATTCGCTCAAAATCAAATTTTGCGACCGCTCGAAGACGACAAGGTGCATTTATGTGCCAAATTTTAACTTTTTTTGTTGAGCCAATTTTTTAAAATCGCAAGCCGAAAATTTGCGTTTGTATTCACACGCACTATATTTCTGTCTCATGCAAAAAATATTGCGTTATTTCACAAAAAAATTACACCAGACTCAATATAACACCGAAAATTTTAAAGTTTGTTCAACTAAAACGCAGCTGGTTGTGTTTTTCAGTCTTTCAAATTCATTACATACGTGTAAATGCATTGGCTTGTAAGGCGATTTCTGAAAAAATCTATTTTTCTTGCTCAAAAAGCTCAAAAATTTCAAAATTTTTTTTCATGTGATAGGGCATCAAATTAAAGGAAATTCACTTCTGAACAACTTTTGTTCTTACGAGGCATGTTTAATTTTGCGCGTTTTTAAAATAGTGGCCAAAACCCACATTTCAGGAGCGCCACCTTAAGTACATATGTGAATAACAGGGTTAAATGCAGTTGGGGGGAGGGGGTGAAATAGTGGACCTATTTATTTGAGTAGAGCACCTTGGGGGAAGCATTTTTGCTACAAGAACCCTTGTACGCACGCTATCATTTTTTGGAATTTCTGACATGACCCCCCGAAGTCTGAACCCTCAGTGAGGGACGTTTTCGCATTTTTTTCCGAAGCCCTTGTTTTTCCGTTCTAATCGTGTCTGAGTGGTGTCACATTATTTTTTACAATTTCTTAGAATCAAAACAAAGGTTCTTTGACCGGGTTCCTGCCAAAAATTTCCCGCCAAATTCTCCAGAAACGTTCAATTTTTGACCAAATTCAAACTTGGCATTAATGTAGGCTTGGCCTTAGGGTTAGGGCTTAGGCTTAGGATGGGGCTTAGGCTTAGTATCAGGCTTAGCCTTAGGTTTAGGCTTAGGCTTAGGCAATAAAAAATAGAAATTTTCAGAAAAAATCCTGCCAGCTTAGCCTAGAGAGTCCTGCCAACTAAGTCTAGACGATGCCTTAAAACATCATAACACAGTCAAACCTATCCAAAAACAAAGATTATAGCCACTTTTGCCGACGTTCACTTCCAAAAACGCTGAAAATGCAATTTTCATGGGGTCATAGCTCAGAAAATCCAAGTTTGTGGATAGGGGTTCTATTACAAAAAATGCTTCCCTCAAGGTGTCCTACTTCAAAAAAATATGTCCACTTACTCCCCCCAACTGCACTTGATCTGAGTAACACTTAGCGCTTATAAGCGTTAACATTCCTCCCTGGAAGGCTCGTCACATAAACACATTTCAAAAACAGAAAATTAAGCCTAAGCTTAGCGCCTCGTGACGATTCGGCCTTATGCATCATTTTCTGCCTGGCGACGAATCGGCCTCGTGAAGATTCGGCCTCGTGTTATACGACCTCTCCTACCCACGCGTGGTAAACCTTGCAGGAAGGACAGCCAAATTGTGAAACTGTCATTTTCGCCATTTTTACAAGTTTTGTGCTTTTGACGAGGATTTAGTGCTACTACAAACTTCTTTTGACTGCATTAATTTAGAGTGTATGTATTCCTCTGTATAAATTGCAGAAGCACAGCGTTTGGAATATTTGATAGTAAAGTGCGTTGCACAAAATTTGTTATACTGACAACTGATAAGCTCCGAAACCTCTTTCCCAGGCCCCCACCTTTGATGTTGCTGTCAGCCAAAATAAGTTTTTTTGGAAAATATATGTGTGCTGTAACGCATTTCGCATTGAAATTGCAAAAATGCAAAAAAGTGCAATTTTGCTAATTTTAAGAAGTAAGTCTTTCCTCCCAACATTTTTTCTGGGTACGCCACTTCGTGTCAGTGTAAATTTATATGCAATCTATTTTTACATAATGGTTGATGATTATGATGAACATGTGTTTTATATAAGTTTGTTTTTGTTTTTCTCAGGGCTAATATTTTTGGGGGTTCTTTCCGGTGCGTTAATTTCTCATTAAACTTACCAGGGATTTATTATATTGCAATGTCTGTCAACGGTGTTCCTTATCGGAGGTAATTAAATCAAATGTCGTGTAAAACTTTGTCTTTGCCAGTATATTTTAGTATATATCCTTATTCGTGGTGCAGACTAAAGAGTGTCTGCAAGTCAAAATACAGAGTCAATAAACCAGATGATTAATTTGATAACTTAATATTAGTGCCATTATAATTGAATTGAAATGAATTTTATACAATTGTTTTGTTTCAGCTTCATGACATCAAAAGTGTTGGTTCGTCAAATAGCCGCAGACGTGGATTGGGTTGAACTGGAAAATATATATATATATATACATATATTATATATACATATATTACATATATATATATATATATATTAGGGATGTCGCGGATATCCGCATCCGCATCCGCGGATGATCCGCAACTTTTTGACATCCGCATCCGCATCCGCAAAAATTTGATGCGGATGTGCGGATGTTGCAGATTCGTCAGATGGCACTAAAAATGTGGGAAATCAGACAGCAATTTTAAATTTTGTGCATATATACGCCAGTATTAGCTCTTAAAACAGTGGAATGAAACTTCATTCTAGGCTTTTTTGTCTCATTGTTGGTTGGAAATTGCTCTTTTCTAAAGTAGGTTTCACTATATATATGGTTAAGAATGTTTGATATTGCGGGCATTCGAACAATGTTCTGCATTTTTGAGAGTCATGAGTCATGTAAAGTTTAATTTTTTGGACGAAGTTTGATTTACAGCTAAAACTTACATACAACAAACTTCTAACCTACCCTATTCGGAAAAGCGTTCAGTTCTGACCCCCCTAGGTTTGGGGGATATAGGGGGACTCCGGATTACTAGGCGAAAAATGCTGTTTTTCCGACTTATTCCACCCCTAAGGTACGTTTTAACACCAATAACTTCACTCCAGACTTTTATTAAAAGGGGCGACAGCTATTTTAGGCTCGAAATCAGATTGGGGGCATGGCTGACACTGGGGGTTCTATATTTTTATTAAAAGATGGGGTGGGAAGCACGTGGCAGCCGAAAAGAATTTTCCCCCTTTTCTTCACTTTGACCAGTTTGCAAAGTTGCAAAGCAACATATATTTGCTAAAACACGGTTTTTAACTTAGCCGGTTTTCATTGATTTGAAAGAATATATATATAAGAGTACATACACCAACAAAACCAATAACTAAGCCAGAGGGACACGCAATAGCTTTTGAATAGACACAAAGTTAAACCAATAGCGTTTCAAACAAATTGTTGATGGCGGCACATGGTATAGAAGATATCATGAAGATTGAAGACACAACTTTGATGAACTTTGCTCTATCCGAGTATCCGAGTCTCATGCTTAGTACTTGCATTCATACCTGCTATTTGTAGCATTTTATGAATTTTTTGGCAAAAAAATTTAAAAAATTTCGGCTCATAACTTGTCTAGAACGTATTCCAAAAAGATCCGCATCCGCATCCGCGCGGATGTTAGGAGTCGACATCCGCATCCGCATCCGCATCCGCGGATGTCAAAAAAAGTGACATCCGCGACATCCCTAATATATATATATATATAATATATATATATATATATATATATATATATATATATATATATATATATATATATATATATATATATATATATATATATACTTAGGTCAAAAATTAAAATTTTTCCAAAAATACGTTCTAGTGACTGCTCGTTTCATCGCGACCTTGGTGCGCCCACACTCCATTTTAGTCAGCGCCTCCCCTCCCCCAGCCAGATCTCTGGGTGAGGCAGCACCCCCGTAAAATTTTGCCTAATATATGCCAGAAACGTGATATAAGAACGAATATGGTCTTTGTGGACGGTCATATTTTCATGGCTGAGAAATTGTGAAATGCAAACAAACGTAAAACTTTAGCTACCAGCGAAAGCTGTTGAGGCTATTTTTCAGAATTTGAATACCCACATTTTCACAACATACTTTTTGGTCCGTTTCGGGTAGCTGTTCGGACGAAGACCAACTTACGTAGAAATATAAGGAGTACAAAATATAGGAACGCCGACACGGAATATAGGAATATATAACGACGCCGTGGGGATATGGAACGTTAAAACAACAACAACAACAACAGTACAAAATATAAAAAAATGAGATTTGTTCAGTTTTTTCTATATGTTGTCGACTTACGCTTTGTATATGTTGTCGATTTATGGTTTAATATTAAGTTAGTATATTTAGTTAATGGCTTTGTGAATGGTGATGTGAGTTGGGTGTTGTGTGTTTCAGCTGGCTCCAACGAAAATCCATCCGCCGTGGTGACCTATGGCTCGTCGGAACAGGCACAGCGCGCTGTCACCAACTTGAACAATGTCCTCTACAACAGTGTGCCACTGAGGGTAAATTCCTGCTGCAGTTAATTGTCGTACGCCGACACCCACGTTTATACCAATATACACATTATGTGTACGTATCATGTTATATATGTAATATACTCTTTAGTCTGCAGTTTTTCGGCTTGTGCTCAATTTTGAAGCATTTTACAGCCATTCGTGACAAAATTTTGAGTTTCAACCATACATGTAACAGCACCAAAATTCTGGGTACCACTCTCCCTTATTGATGGGACCCCCTCTCTCCTGCGTGAACTCTTTTGACCCAAAAACACAGATTTTGACAAATTTTGGCGAAAATTTTGGTAAATCTATTTAATTTCATGAAAACATGACCATTTTTTGAAATTTCGGCTAAAATTTTACACCCGGCGGTACAGTGTTTTTTTTCGTCAAAAATTTTGCGTCGTCTGACGCACATGCCCAAATTTTTTTGCGTCAATTTGAAAAAAAGTGCCAGAGCGGTTATAATGCTATAGCGCGTGTTTTAGGTGAAAATCACTTTATTATGGCACTGACTGGCCGTCCTTATTTACGATTTTGGGGCTTTAAAAATTTTTTATGAAAAAGTTTTCAACTCTACCTTTAAGCGGTGGCGTACCTAGAAAAAAACTCGGGGGGGGAATGATTTTTTGATTTTTTGTATGCATTTTTTCAACATTCACATGGAAATGGAAATTTAAAAATAAAAATGGAAGACCATGTAGCCACAAGTCGCAGGGGTGTGGGGCCTGCAGCCCCCAGGAAAAAAATTGGGAAACTTTATTTTTTAGGCCACATTTGTTCAATTGGAGACGTATCGGAAATTTTTTTTCGACCAGGCAAGAAAAACCCTTGTGTAAAAAGTCACTGTGAAAAATTTTCGGGGAGGAGGAATGCCGCCCATCTTTCCTTCCCTGGGGACACCCTTGAATTTAAGAGTGTGTGAAAGCTAAGTTCAGTTATAAATTCTTGGAGCTGGGACCTTAAATAACTATGGATTTGGCCGTGGTGGCTCGGCATCCGAAAGTTATTCAATATATACGCTTTACAGTGCTGTATCACATATATAGGGACTTAAATATCACGTCAAAGTCGGTATTTTGCTGGGAAGCTAAGCATAGTTTTGAATTTTGGCAGGCTGAAATACACTTAACACAAGGATGCAGTTTTGCTTAAAAAGTACAAAACGGGAACTGCAGTAGTTGTAGGTGTCTGGGGGCGGCAGCCCCCAGAAGCGAAGTATCTGGTTTTTTGGGACTTAACTCAGTTCCCTGAAGACGGCATCATACGCCACATTTGGGTGGCATGAACTGCACTGTAAACACGCAGCTGAATTTTAGCAGATATAATAGAATTCTCCTATTCCAAACTTTGATACTAGCGAGGCAATCGTCTTATATACACCGATTGGCATTAATTCATGCGTTTAAGAAACTTGTGGGCATGCTTCGACACGTTTTTTTCGAATCATTATCATAATCTTGATCATAACTAATCATAATAGGTTGTAAACTGTCATTGAAACCAATTGTGGCTTGAAACGTTAGACACATGCGAAAATTTAACAAATTTGATGGTTTGGACGCAATTTTGGAAAAATTTTCAAAAATTTCGAGACGAAATGATATTTTCGGCACTTTTTGGCCGAATCGACTATGCGATCTTTCAGCCTTTGCGTCAAAAAGTGCGAAACGCCGCACTTTTTTTTCTGAAATTTCGCACTTTTTTTCGGCCATGTGCGTCCCGTGACGCACTTTTTTTCGGCTGAGGTTGAAAGCTGTCATAGCTGATTTGGCCAAAAAGTGTCGAAAATAGCATTTTCGTCGCGAAAAATTTGAAAAATTTTTCAAAATTGCGTCAAAACCATCAAATTTGTAAAATTTTCTGATGTGTCTAATGTTTCAAGCTTGATCTATATGCAGCTACAACTGGTTTCAACGACAGTTCACAACAACAAGTCAACGACAATTATGATTTATGATTAAGATTATATATGATTAGAAAAAATCGTGTCGAAGCATGCCACACCCAGCAACAGCAAGTTTCTTAAAAGCATCAATTAATGCCAGAATAAGAGAATTCTATTACATATCTGCTGAAATTAGCTGCGTGTTTACAGTGTTAATAATTAAGTTCCTGCCACCCTAATTTGGCGTAATGATGCCGTCTCCTGGGGAACTGAGTTGAGTCGCAAAACACCAGATACTTTGGCTTCTGGGGGCTGCCGCCCCCAGAGCCCTGCAACTACTGCAGTTCCTGTTTTGTACTTTTTCAAGCAAAATTGCATCCTTGTCTTTTTCAGCCTGCTAAAATTCAAAACTCTGCTTATCTTCTCAACAACATACCGACATTGACGTGATATTTAAGTCCCTTTTGGATAACGCACTGTGCAGCGTATCGAATAAAACAAAAAATTCTAGATGCTGAGACGCCACGGCAAGGTCCATAGTTATTTAAGGGGGTTTTTTTTTTTTTTTTTATTATTTTTTTTTTTTTTTTTTCTTTTTTTTTTTTTTTTTTTTTTGTTTTCGTTTTGTTTTTTCTTTTTTTTTTGTTTCTTCTTTAATTATTTTTTTTTTCTCTTTCTTGCTTTTTTTGCTTTTGGCCCCTTTTCTTTCTTTTTCCTAAGTCCAAGTCCCCGACTTAAGCTCAGCTTTCGCACACTTTTAAATGGGCAAGGCAATGGCGTATCAAGAGAAGGGTGAATGGTCGGAATTGCCCCCCCTCCCGAAATTTTTTCTAATTGCACGAGGGTTCTCCCTTTTGCTTTTATTGCCTGGTCGAAAAAATTTTCCGATACGTTTCCAATTGATCAAATTTGGCCTAAAAATAAAAAAATTTGTTCCCTCGGGGCTGCCGCCCCCAGACCCCTGCAACTTCTGGCAACGTGGTCTTCCGTTTTCGATACACATTTTTATGTTAGTATTGAAAATAGTGCATTTTAACCCACTACAAAAAATCAAAAAGCCATTCCCCCCCGAAATTTTTTTCGAGGTACGCCACTGCTTAAAAGTAGAAATGAAAATTTTTTCAGAAAAATTTTTTATACCCAAAAAGTGTAATTGAGGACGGCCAGTGCCATAACAAAGTGATTTTCACCTAAAACACGCGCTTAGATAACATTATAACCGCCCTGCGCACTTTTTTTCAAAATGACGCAAAAAAATTTGGGCATGTGCGTCAGACGACGCAAAATTTTTGTCGAAAAAAAACACCTCAGCCGAAAAAAAGTGCGTCACGGGACGTACATGGCCAAAAAAAGTGCGAAATTTCAGAAAAAAGGGCGGCGTTTCGCACTTGACCCTCGCAAAAAACGACGCAAAAAAACACTGCGCCGGTACCCTCCCCCCTCTTTTCCCGCTGACAGGACCCCCCTCCCTCCCCCGAAACCGAATTTTCGGGGGGTCTTTCTCCCTCACCCCCCCAACTACATGTATGATTTCAATTCACCCTTTTTTTCAGTGCTAAGGAGGAGGGCTATTCCCGATATTCTTAGCGAACCTGAGCGGGGTTCGTCTCGGAATCTCAAATATTCAGACCCCCATGCCCCCCCGTGATTATTGTGTATTTGTAGGTTGTGTTTTATAACGAAAATCGTGCCCGGTCTATGGGAGGTGTTCGCCGAGCGGGGGGCTACGGGATGGGCGGTGCTCCTCCCCCCTACTCGGTCCATCGGCAGAACATGGGCCTCGGCGGGGACTACGGACGCACTGCCGACTTGCCGCTCCGGTCAGTTTAACAATGGGACAATGATATATCTTGTTGCGGGGAAATATGATAGATTTAATATTTCCCTGTTGATGAGTATTGTAAACTTTCGAATTCATGTATATAAATTGTATAATATGGCTTGAAATTGATGGAGATATTTTTCAACATTGCTGTTGGTTTAAACCGGCAATGATAAAAAGGAGAAAGAGTGTGCATTTAGCTTCATACGACTCGTGTACACTTTGACTTGACCATTAAAGCACTAGAGGTCGTTTGCTGAAATTTAATGCTTGCTTGGTGACCAAATGTGAACTAAACAGTGCGCCATTGTTTCTAAAATCGTTTAGGTTGAGTTTGTTTGTTGTTTCTGAAAACGTTTAGGTTTAAACTAAGTTTTGCAATAAAATTGCAGTATAATGGTGGAATAAACGGTGGAATCGCAATTGTTTTTTTGTTTTTTTTTATTTCAGCATGGCAGTGGATTCCCGTCTGGTGGGTGCCATCATCGGCCAGGGCGGTGCTAACATTCGCAAGATCACCAAGGAGTCCAAGGCCAGATGCGTGTATGTGTACCATCCTTAGATCATCACAGGCCACACCCCGTCGGTACACATTAGCTGATATGACGCAATATGGATTGGTTGATGTGGGGGTCGGCCTTGGTCTCTAGCCCCACCAGGCGTACATGTAACGAGGTCAACATTTGGGGGGTCTTTGCTTCAATCCACCCCCCCCCCTGATTGACCAAAAATGCTCGATATTTTGCAGAATTTGTCAAAAAGTGCCACTCTTTTAGCCACTTTTGCCCAGACTACTTTCCTTTCACCCTCGACTTTGGGGAATCCCCCTTCGTACATGTATGGAACTCAAAAAATCGAGGGGCCGGGGGGAGGGTCTCGAGAATTTGGGCAAAATTTTGTAAAAATAGTACATTTTCAGAAAATTTTGAAGAATTCGGGGTATATTGGGTCGATCATGGGGGGAGCGTCCCTAAAGTTTGTCCGGAGAGGCCCCCTCCCAAAATTTTGACCCTGTTACGTGTATGATGCTTTAGTGCTTTAGTGCCCCTACAATGCTTTAGTGCCTCGGTGTGAGCGATGGCAGGTGGTTGTGTGTTGTAGCGTGGACGTGAACCGAGCCACCCGGGACGCCAACGGCAACTTGGAGAAGGTCATCAGCATTTTCGGTCTTCCAGAGAACGTCTCTCGGGCCTGTCAGAAAATACTGGAGCTCATCTATCGTGAGCATCCACATCAGGAGGGCGAAAAGTGGGTT
>JASANF010013056.1:0-21846 GCA_030248245.1 Trissonchulus sp. WLG1_4 | reverse complement strand
AATTAGTCTAAACACAGTCACGGACATCTACGGGCACTTCTTGACAACTATGAATGAACCAAATGTTAGCATATATGAAATTAAGATATGCTTCATTTTGGCACTGGGACGTTGAGGAAAGTGTCTCCCTTAACACCGACAGCGCCAGGTGGCAACTGCACAAAACCAATGTACAATCTGAAAATAGAACAAACAAAATAACTCATGGTAATTGGTGCTCTGCTTGATGAAATATGTATTTAGGTGAGTTGCTGACAAACAAACAACAACAAATAACGTCCCAGGCGCGAATGTGTTGATAAGCACTACATCTTATGAACTGCCAGTTTGGTCATGAGAAGACTCAGCGGATTTCCATCGGTTAGGTAATATATGCCTAAGATATACCTACTAGCTCCTAAATACCATTATGTACACATTCCAGAGTTGGACACGGGGCGGGGTGCCCCGCGGGGCTGGGGCGGGGCGGGGCGGGGCAGAGGTCTTGCCCCGCGGGGATTTACGTTTTTTTACTGTACCGACTCAATTTTTGAATTTGTCGTGTTTTTGTGCTACTCAAGCAGCGAAAAATTTAAACTATATTTTGACCGTTTTTTAAGGTCCTATATGTCAGTTTAGATGGCAATATTGCGAATACGTTTATGCTTGACCAGGGGTGGACGCGGGGGGTACCCGCGGGTTGGGTTGGGTTGGGTCGGAAATTTTGAGCCGTGGGTCGACCCGCGGGTACCCACTTCAGGCTGCGCGGGTCGAAAAAAACTTTTTCCGACACGCGAAAACTGGACCTGAAGCAATTGTCGTCAAGGGTCCCCCCTTGGTTTTTATAGCCCGGCCAAAAAAATTTCTGATACGTCTCCAATTGACAAAATTTGGTCTAAAAATCAAAAAATTCTGAAAATTTTTTCTGGGGTCTACCGCCCCCAGGCCCCTGCAAACTCTGTGGCTTACTATTCCTTGTTATTAACTTTCATGAAAGCCTTTATATGCATGTCTACTAGAGTACATTATGCTGTATTTACTTGTGTAATATACTGTCTGATATGAAGTTCCCACCTTTTGTTTTTAATTTACCTGTCGGACAATTTATTTGATTACGTCTCCAGTTGACCAAATTCAACTCCAATTCAATTCAAATCCAGTTGTCCGAAAATTTAAAAAAACATTCATTTTTTCTGACGGCTGCCGCCCCTAGACCCGCGCAACAGTTAGTTTATTTAATTTAAATGACCAAATTTACATTTTGTTATGTAAGCCACTTCGCTAATAAGTGTAAAAATAGGATTTTGGGGGCTGAAGCCCTCAGGCCCCTGGCTACACGCCCCTGTATAATGTACGTTATGGTTATAGGTTTTACGGCGCGGGTTGGGTCGTGGGTTACCCACGAGTGTCGAGCCGCGGGTTGGGTTGGGTCGCGGGTCGAAAATTTCGACCCGCGTCCACCCCTGTGCTTGACATTCGTTAATAAAGGCTTGAATATTTAATGGTGAGGTCTAAGAAGTTGTCATATAGGCTAGGTACCTCAATGCGAAAGCGTTGTTTCTTATACATTTACTGGCGAGGGCGTTAGGGGGGTGTCATTCTAGTGGTGGGCAAACATGCTGCCTAGGAGCAAAAATGCTATTTTCCTGCAAGGGTCCCCCTTTGGTTTTTATCGCCCGGCCTAAAAAATTTCTGATACGTCTAAAATTGACCAAATTTGGCCTTAAATTCAAAAAATTCCCCCAATTTCCCCCAACCCTGCGACTCTGTGGATTTCTATTCTTTGTTAATATCTTTCGTCAAAAGCCTATGCAATATGCATGTATACACGAGTACATTATGCTTCGGGGGCCGCGCCCCTCGACATCCGCAAGCTGCAACTACATATATGATGACTGCTGAGGAAAAAAGTTTCGAGGTTCGACCCCCTTTTGAAAATTCTAGTACTACCCCAGGCTACCTAGTTTTCAGAATAATAATCTGCAAATCTTATCATACTAGATCGATTTGAATGAGTGAAATATTGACTGAACGACTTAGCAAAAAATTTTCTGCTAAGAAACTACTATTGTCATAGTTGGCAACAAAACTCTGCGGGGTGCCCCGCCCCGCGGGGCGGGGCGGGGCAAGATCCCCGCGGGGCGGGGTGGGGCGGGGCAGCGAAAATCCGCCCCGCGTCCAACTCTGACTCATTCACTTAGTTCTCCTGACACACCGAGGATTAATATTTACCACGTTAATATGTACCTGTATTTGTACGTGTAAATATGTACTGTACTTGAGCTTGTAAATATGCATCAAATGCATCAAATATCATTATCTTCACTCACTGGCGTAAAACCCCTTGGCTACAACAATAACGTTAAACCTGGCAACCGTACCGATCGTTTGGAATTCCGAGATGGTCCCCAATTACTTTGAACAAGACAGCGGAGTGCTTTTGGTTCATTTCGTCAGTCATCCGACCGAGAGCCCAAAGCGAGGCGTGACCACAAGGATCTGACGTCCCCGCAAACAATAAGTTCTTCAAGCCAGCATTCACCTGCACGGTCACGTACTAAAATAATAGTAGGAATTCGATTAGATTGATAGACGATTTAAAAAACCAAAACCAAGAGTCCGTAATACAAAATGTAAAAAGATAGATTTTTGATTTGGATTGATACATGCGGTGGAATGCATAAAGGCAGTCCTAGCTCAGTCTTGCTAAACGCCGTCTAAGGGCAACGTTCTAACCTATGTAATAGGACGTGTAGAATCTCTCGTTACGATGTTCTAAATTACTGAAATAAAACGGTTTAGACTGGTTTTAACGTAAGACTGCCTTTATGCATTCCACCCTTGTCAGTTTGGACGAAGCTTCATGTTTTTCGACAAAACTTGGTCCTTTTAGGCAAAGTATAGTTCTTTTGATAACGAAACTTTGTCTGTTTGGATAAACTTGCTGTCTTTTTTAATGAAGCTGCGTATTTTTGGATAAACTTTGGACTTTTAAGACGAAGCTTTGTATTTTTTCATAACTAAGGTTCGTTAAAAGTAACGAAATGGAAACTTTTCGCCTTTTCGCCAATGTAGTTATTTTTTGGCAAAAAAGTCAGCTTGCCTGCACAGACACTGAAATATTAAATGTTGCTGCAAGTTTTGTCGTAATCTCCAGGGCACAGGACTCTAGGCTGTTTCTGTTAACTTACACTTTCAGGTATTCTAAGTGTTTCTGCAACGGTTTTCGACAGTTGGCACAAACATTCCTTTGTAACTTTCTCCTCAGGAACGTTTGTATGTAGCTGAAAAATCGGCATGATTCCACAATAAATAGCACCGCAAAATTCCAACTAGCTAAAAGTAAAACTTTTCAAAGAGTATGCTTTTAATATAATTGTGTGAATCTGCAAAACCTTGTGAAAACTGAGGCAGAATGCTTGAGGATACTAGTTTGGGCAGCCCGCACCCGCAACATTGTATTGATTTCAATTTTATCCACAATTGTAAAAAAAGTAGAGCGGGCATGACTTTAAGTCGTTGTAGCAAACAATATCAGCTTCCCGTGAGTGTTTGTTCTTTGTCAAATAATATTGCTTGCAAACGTCTATTAGGTAGTCCAAGTTCCTAGTTAAACAAGATGGCCTCATAGTGTAGTGGTTAGCATTCTGGACCCTGAATCAAGTGATCCCAATTTAAATCTCGATGAGGTTTCTTTTAATTTTATTATGATTTTATTTGTCAAAAACCAAAATAAAAAAATTTATATTAGTTTTTGACTTTAAAAAGTAGTTTACCAGTAAGGCTTAGGAGGAACTCAGCAATGTGTGCGGAAATTAGGATTCTAGTATCATTTCCTCTATAAATAATGGCCGCGTTTGATATTTCCTTTGGATTTTTGGAATATTGAAACTCAGGCCTCACAATGTAACCTTTTTACACTCAGCAGAAAAGCTTGTTCATATTTTAAATAGTACTGCTATATCAATGCAGCTCAGTGAGCTATGCAGAATTAGCTGAACAGACAACTGTGATCGGAGTGAATGTTATTTATCAAATGAAGAAAAATTACCGATCAAAATACCGATCAAAATCTATTCAATTTAACCTGGCTAATCAGTACTTTTAATTTTGAAAACTACGCGTAATTTACATGCAGTTATGTACTGTGCATTATTTTATTGAAGCAAAAATGTTCGTCAATGAAAATGTATCGATCAATATAAAATTTTCAACTAAACCTTTTGCTTCGTTACAGTACAGCTACAAACGTTTGCAAAACAATTTAGGCTATCTACAGACAATGACTTAGACAATTGATACCCACAGTATCACCAAATCCGCCAAAACCAGAAGCGCACTTGGTAAATAAATACCTTCAACTCTACGGTTGTGTTGCCCTTCTTCACACATACATTTGGACGCATTGCAAACTTCAAACATAACTGATAAGACAGCAGTGTGCAGCCTAGAGTTGGGAAATTTTAGGAACCTTTCTTTCGTCGGAAATTTCCGAAATTTTCCGGACATTTTCCGAAATTTTAAAATTTTTTTAAAATAGCAGAATGCTTTTGTTATAAAATTAACCTTAAAAAATTACATTGAAGCATGTTTTTAGCGTGCCAGCCCCTTTACACGCGAATTTTGTGTGACTCCATTGTACAAAACCGTAACTTAATTAGTATATTAGTGTTTATTACACTTTATGCCAACGCAGCTTTAAATAAAACAGACGTACAGCTGTGTTGGTTTACATACATACAGAACCTTGACGCCACGTAGCATAGACTTGTCAAAACCAGGGATTAAATAAATAGAATATATTATTATCCTCGAACAAGGGCAATACAAAAACATAACAAGGATTCGCAGCCAAGATTACGGTAGGTGGCCCATTTGTTAGCTTACTGTTGCTAGTGGACCCTACCAGTCATGGGCAACACTCTAGAGACCCCCCTTTGGTCTTCTATCATTCGGCAAAAAGTTTCGAAAAACTTTTACTAAAACTTAATTTTTTCCCCTGAAACTTCATCCTAAATCCGACGCTGATTAAAGGCGCCACACTCGTTATGCAGCATAAGATTTTATTGTCGGGAATATAAAATAATGTCGCGTATTAAAGTTAAAAGTAAGTAGTCGCTGTCGCTAGTTAATAGTAGTGTGTTAAAATGGTTGGCTAGATGCTAAAAAAATCCTTTGCTAGCTAATAGTTAATGCACTACTGTATCTACAATTTTGTGTCGCTCGTCAACATACGAGGGGCTTCGCAAAGCGAATGATAACGAATGTTGGCCGGAAAGTGACTTTAGTTTCCGGAAGTCTATTGCCCAAATCCAAAAAAAAATCCTAAATCCAAAAAAATCCTAAAAATATGTTTGACACAAATTGTTAATGTCAGCTAGCTACAGTCGTGTAAGCTTGTAGCTTCGTCGGCAAAAGAAGACTAAGCTTTGCAAAAACTGACGAACGGTGGCCGGAAAGTGACGAAAAGAAAATTTGACTTCAAAACGCAACTATTGCTTAAGTGGGTAGTGTCGCGAAAGCAGTCGATTTTGGGCGACTATAACACTTTTTCAGTGAAAGATAGGTGATTGTTCCTTATATATTCTAAAAATTTGTTTCAAGGCAAATATTTTTGCCAAGTTTCAGCAAAATTGATGCAGCACACAGTTAGCAGTGAAATCGCAAAGTCGGAAAAATGACGTTTTGAAAACCTATTCACATTCGATAATTTCGTCACAATTAAAAAACTTTTTGTTTAAATTCTTTACACAAAGTAAAAGCACATATGTTCTAGTTTATGCACACAAAATTTAGTGCAAATTGCTTGAGTGGTTGTGGAGTAACGCCTGTTTTAACTGTGAAACTTTGCGTAACCTGTAAAGTACTCACAGCAATAATGATAAATTGTAAAAACTTAGACACTTTTAAACTTTAGACACTTATTTTGAAATCAAAAGAAAAACGAACCTTTATTTTTCATTTTTTTTAATTGTGGCAAAAAATTGAGCGTAAAAACATTACATGTACTTCACAAGCTGGCCAGTCTGATATCTGGCTTCATTTTTTGAACTTTTTTGTCTCTATTGTGTGATGTCTGGCTCACAAATGGTGATTGGTTAAAAATATTGATAGATATTGGTAGTCTAGTGTCTGGTAGTATTTATTTGACACCATATGGCATTGCACTAGTTTCTCAGTGAACGTACAATTTCAAAGCAAAAAGTTCTCATGTTGCAGCCTATGAGCAAAACTGCTTTGGCGACACTACCACCTTAAGGCAAATAAATATTTTCGCTAAGTTTTAGCAAAATTGATGCAGCATACAGCTAGCAGTGAAGTCGCAAATTCAGAAAAATGACGTTTTGAAAACCTATACACAATCAATAATTTCGTCCCATAAGTTCTTTACACAGACAAAAAGCACATATGCTCTAGTTTATGCACACAAAATGTAGTGCAAATTGCTTCAGTGGTTGCGGAGTAATACCCGTTTGAACTGTGAAACTGTGAAGTACTCAGAGCATGATAAATTGTGAAAAATCTAGAAGCTTTTTTTAAAATCAAAAGAAGAACATACCTTTATTTTTCATTATTTGTGGCAAAAAATTGTGCGTTAAGACAGTGTCGGGCGACTCGTTACCGCTCCTACTAATGGCCCAAGCGGGAACGGTAGGTACCAGCTTCAGGATATGATCGTTCTCTCGCCCTTAGCCTTAACCACACCGCCAGGTATTGGTACTGGGCAAGGCGCAGTAGGCGCAGCACACAGAAAACGCCGCCAGTTACAGCCTGAAAAGGCCTCCCGAATAGGCGGGGGGTAGCGAGCAGCGGTCTAACGAATACGGCGCACATGGAACGCAGATAAGGCAGGGCCTCCTTGGCCGAAACTGCCTATAGCCACACAATTAGACGCGGGTACGGCAGGGCTTCTAAGCCAAAACTGCCCAAAACGAACGCGAAGGCAAGATAAATTTATGCGTTTTAATAAAAGGAACAATACGGGTTAAACCTAGGCCATTTGGGCATAACAATAGAACGTTAAAAAGAAATACAGTTGAACGAAACGAGCCGCCGCACAGGGCCGGGTAACACACACAGACTGACAAATAATCCTGCGTGCTACTTTACAGTAGCAATTTTTCGAACCAATTTTTCGTTAGCTTTCGAAAAACAGTTAGTTAGAGCGCCCCTTAATATCTTGATTTTATGCAACCGTGATTAAACATTTTTAAAATTTTTAATATCGCTAATTAATTTTGATGTTTTTAAGGGGGCGCTCCGGGAATCGGGGGTTACATCGAAAATTCGCGAAAAAGTTGGCAAATGTCAAACTTTACTATACATATATGTTGTATGGCACAAAACAACAAACAAAAACAAACAAAATAAAATTCATATAAAAAAATTTCTAAGCTTTATTTAAAAAAACTAAAAAATTGTTCAACTGCGCAGAGCCTGAGACTATAATCGTGCAAAATTTTGTAGAAAAATATCTCACCAGCATTTTATAATCGAATGCCGAAAAATTGGTTTTGTATTCACACAGCCTATATTTGAGTCTGCTGCTTCTGAAAATGGTTTCTTGTGCGATTTTTTTGCACAGAACGGAATAAAATTGTTTTAATTTTTCATTACGACTAATAAAATCTACGTATTGTCTGTTTGCAAAACCTCAAAAAGCGTTGATGCACTGGCTTACTTGCTGAATTTGTGTAAAAGTTGAATAAAATCAGTAAATTGTCCATTTTTTTCCAAATTTTTTGCTATGGAGATATGCACGTCAAAACATCAGAAATAGTATTTTGGGCGACTTTCCTTCAAGAATGATAGGTCATTTTGGCTGTTTTTAAAAAATACGGCCCAAATCCTTGATTCCCGGAGCGCCCCCTTAATCTTTTTTATTTCATGAAAAAGCCCTTAGCAATTTTACTAAGTTTGGTTTGGCTTTATTGCGCATAGGCCGCAATATTTTTATTTTTATTTATTTATTTATTTCGTTTTTTCATTTTAGTATTTTACTCTCCTTACAGCAAGGCTCCACACGTGTGAGTGTGCGTGTGTGTTTTCAAAATCACTCAAATATCGGCTCAAATTCGGATTTAGGGTTAGGCTTAGGCTTAGGCTCAAAGTTAATAACAAGTTTAGTTCAAAAAAATCAAAAAAAATGTGTTTAAGTTCAACTAAACTACTATTGCTCCTCAGAACAATGCCGTGACACATGTAGTTTGGTAGATGAGACGACGAAAGGCTTTACTCCCAATCAAAATTTAGTCCCAGGGGATCGAGGGGGCCCCACTCACAGGGGTGTCACGCCGGAGACAAAGAATGAAAGAGCGTCACGGACTCACGGCGCGCAGGACTAATTTTTGAAGCCGCCGCGTAAAAACCCTTTCTATCTTGGGTGTATGTATTTTAGCAGAACATGAACATAATTTCAATACAATCGGAGCAATTTTTAACTAAATTCGGCCAAACAGTGTCTAAAATTGCTATTTTCTGGCGAGAAGAAGGACAAATTGCGTCTGCTTTGGGACAGAGGTCAAATTTCATAGTATTTAAAAAGACACGGTCCCACACCCACACAAAAAGAGGGAAGAACCAGGAATGTAACCAAAATTGCTGTGATGTAGCTATTAGTTATATACCATGTCTGACCATTAGGTAAAAAAATGGCAAAAAATGACTCAAAGTCTCGGTTTTGACGGTCTCGGAATTTGGTCTCGGTCTCGGCTCGGTAGTCTCGGTTTCGTGGTCTCGGTCTCGGTCTCGGAAAAAAAACCGAGACTTCCATCCCTAGAACGGGGTCATGGATCAAGTGCAGTTGGGGGGGGAAAAATAGTGGACCTATTTTTTAGAGTAGAGCACCTTGAGGGAAGCATTTTTTGTAATAGAACCTCTATCCACAAATTTGGATTTTCTGAGCTATGACCCCTTGAAAATTGCATTTTCAGTGTTTTTGGAAGTGAACGTAGGCCAAAGTTCGAAGCCAAAAATGGCTATTATCTTTGTTTTTGGATAGTTTTGAGTGCGTTATGATGTTTTAAGGCATCGACTAGGCTTAGTTGGCAGAATTCTCTAGGCTAAGCTGGTAGGATTTTTTCTGAAAATTTCGATTTTTTATTGCCTAAGCCTGAGCCTAAGCCTAAGCCTGAACCTAAGCCTAAGCCTAAGCCTGATACTAAGCCTAAGCCTAAGCCCCATACTAAGCCGAAGCCCTAAGCCTAAGCCTAAGCCCAAGCCTAAATTAAGGCCAAGTTTGAATTTGGTCAAAAATTGGACGTTTCTGGCGAATTTGGCCAATTTTTCGGCAGGAACCCGGTGAAAGAGCCTTTGTTTTGATTCTAAAAAATTGTAAACAATAATCTGACACCATTTAGGCACGATTAGAACGGAAAAAACAAGAGCTTCGGAAAAAAATTGCGAAAACGTCCCTCACTGAGGGTTCAGATTTCGGGGGGTCGTATCTCAGAAAATCCAAAAAATGAAATAGGGGTTCTTGAAGCAAAAATGCTTCCCCCAAGGTGCTCTACTCAAAAAAATAGGTCCACTATTTTTCCCCCCCCAACTGCATTTAACCCGGGGTCATAATGCCTTTGTTTTGATCCAAAAAAATTATAAACGTTATTCCGACTCTATTTAAACACGTTTAGGACCGAAAAAACACGGGTTGGGGTTTCTGAAAAAAATTACGAAAACGTCCCTCAGTGTAGGTTCAGATTTCTAGGGGTCGTATCTCAGAAACTCCAAAAAATGAAATAGGTGTTTTTGAAGCAAAAATGCTTACCCCAAGGTGCTCTACTCAAAAAAATAGGTCCACTATTCCCCCCCCCCAACTGCATTTAACCCCTAACTCTTTCTTCAGGTTCCACCAAAAGGGGGGTTCGGACCCCTTCAACCGCCCCCCTGGCTACGCGCATGTGTTAGAGTGATAATAAATAATATAAATAAATAAATGATAAATAAAATAAAAAATAAAGTGATAATTAGTAGGATATAATTAATAGGATATAATTACCTCACTATACTATATAAACGGGTCAGACTGAAGCTGGGGGGAAATTATTTTCTATTCTAATTCGCTTCCTACCCCATCTTTTAGTAAAAATATGAAACCCCCATCGTCAGCCATGCCCCCAATCTGATCTCTAGCCCCCAAAATAGCTGTCGCCCCTTTTAATAAAAATCTGAAGTGAAATTATTGGTGTTAAAACCTTTAGGGGTCGAATAAGTCGGAAAAACGGCATTTTTTCGACTAATGATATGGAGTCCCCGTATATCCCCCAAACCTAGGGGGGGAGTCAAAATTGAACGCTCTTTCGAATAAGCTAGGTTAGAAGTTCGTAGGATGTATATATAGCAGGCGGGGAAAAAACCCCGCATTTTCATATTTCGTAATGTAGCTCATAGACTATACGTTTTCACGGGAAACCAAAAAAATCTGTCGTAGGCCTAACCTTGCTCTAAATGCTGGCAGCGGTTTCATTTCGCTATCTCTTACATTTTTTGGCGGGAAGCCAAAAACTTGCCGGGAAAAAAACCCATTTGGGGGAAAAAAACCCATGTGGGGGAAAAAACCCACCCCATAAATCACCCGAAAAATGTGTTAGCGGTAGTTTTTTAACGCTATGGCACGTATTAGGAGTAGTAGACGCCCCTGATGCCAAAACTATACGCAGGTTTGCTATGGGGCCTCAGGTAGACAAGTTTGAAAACGGCCCTTCGCAGCCCATTATAAAATTTTGAATAAAACAAAACACCTTAATTTCGCCTGAAAACGTTGAAAACAACTAAAAAGTTGCTATTACGCTTCAAATACATGCAAAATCTGCACTTTATGGCTACTTTTTACGCCATCGACCCTCCATGGAGGGTACCGTAAGTGGGTGTGACTGGTCGTGATGGGAATATTTTACTTTCATTTGGTTATTTGGCGTTTATACAAGAGAAATTAACAGGTTATAATTAAAAACATACAAAAAACTGGCAATAGTGCCAGATAATACTACTTTCCGCTCCAAAGGGACCTCAAAATGACAAAGTCCGACTATTGGGCCCGTATTCCAGAATTCGATCAAGAAAGTGTCAGTATGCGCATTTGTGTTAACAATAAACGTTTTTTTGCACTACCATGAGTCTTTTGGAGTAGCTACTAGGTTTTTGGACATCACCAGACCATTTTCAAAAAGTGGGTTTTTTTCCCCCACATGGGTTTTTTTTACCCGGTCTAATTTCGGTCATGCCCCCCCTCGTACGAAAGAAGGAGGGACCTGCCACTGCGGTCATGAATAGAGGAAGGGTATATAGTCCTCTGTAAAAGTGTTTTTACATTTGAGCTCGCATCTCTTAGTGCTGAGAAATGAGACTCCAAAATTCACCTGCCCTGGAGCCATCTCGAGTCAAAAATGGGGTGGGGTCTCATAAAATTTTTGACTCATAAAAAGTACCAACGAGACCCCGTTTTTCGCATGCGCTGAGTTCATTTTTGGCAGTTTCCAAGCGAAAATACGTTGATTTTTTAGCTTTTTTAAAAAATTCAAATTTTGTCAAAAATTCTAATTTTTCGTCATATTGGGGCTAACTCTCGCAAAATACGACCTGCTCGCTCATTATACCAGTCAGAAATTTTATGAGCATATTTTAACACACAATAATATATTTTATTCAGTCTTATTTGCTACATATTTTGCTTATTCTGGCCAAAAAATGTTGATTTTTCAGTTATAAAATGGGTGAAATGAACTTACGTAAAATGAATTTAAAATTCAAAATTTTATATTTTTTTTGCGCAGCAGATTGCTATAGTATTAAACATTTTACCGCACAAAAAATATTATGTATATTTAAGGCAATACGGCGTTACAATAAATTCTAATGCCTCAAATCCTAGTTCAAAACTTCCCTAGTGCTCAGCCAAGTTCACGCTGACGGGCAATTTCGGTTTTAAAGTTCAGCTTTATTCATTATTCACATTAGCAAAGGTCCTTTTATTTGATGCAGGAAACTAAGACTAATTTTTGACAGTTGAGTTTAATCGTTAACACTAAGCCTCAGCGTAAGCACTAAGCCTAAGCCTAAACCTGAGGCCTAATTTGAAGAAAAAACCTGCTAAGAAACATCAAAAATAAGTTTACCGCGCTAAAAAAATCTCAACTAGCTTCATAATTTAAAAAAATTCGCAGATATAGCCCGAGTTTTGTACGGAACCTTACTTGTGTTGTAACGCTTCAATCAGCCTGGTCCAGGTAGCTTCAGAAAAAGTTTTGTAACTTTTTAAAGCCTGAACCGATTTACAAAATTTTTTCAGCATTTTGTAGCTTAGAAGTTCTCTTTCAATGGTGGCGGCAGGTTTTCATTTCATGGAGTATTTTTGCCTAAATCAAATTTTGCGCAAAAATTTTCAGGTAAAGTTTAATTTTTGTTTGATTTCCAGCTAAAGCTTACATCCTACAAACTTCTAACCTAGCCTATTCGAAAAAGCGTTCAATTTTGACCTCCCCTGGGTTTGGGGGATACAGGGGGACTCCGGATCATTAGTCGAAAAAATGCCGTTTTTCCGACTTGTTCCACCCCTAATGGTTTTAGCAAAGCACCAATATATAATTTCACTCTAGATTTTTATTAAAAGGGGCGACATCTATTTTGGGGGCTAGAGATCAGATTGGGCGCTTGGCTGACAATGAGTTATTTTTATTAAAAGATGGGGGTAGGAAGCGTTGTAGAGCCAAAAATAATTCCCCCCGCCGAAGATTGACCACGTAAGTTTGAATAAAATTTATAAGAAATCGGGAAAACATCTGAAAAAACGTTTGTTTTCGGTCATAATTTTTTCCGGAAAAAACCAACCCTGATGTATGGTGTCTGTATATGTAGATATGGATGAAAGTGAGGGATAAATATTATGATGCTCTCTCGTGTGGTGTGTCCGTCTGTGAAGAATCAGCCTCAACCGCTGTTTGTAATTTACAGGTTAGCTTGATCTTAATTTTAGGGGGGAGGAGGTGCATTGTGCAACTGCGCTTTTTTCCCGAAGCGATTATCTATGCAGTATGAATATATAAGTGAATTTTTGCATTTGTGGAGGGGAACTATGCACTAAAAATCTAAATCTAACGCCACTCACCATGCGCCCGTGTTGGACAATACAAGTCAGGTGTTCACCTGCTATGGAAATTTAGCAATATCGAATGCCTAATCCTAAAGCGCCGTAAAAATACCCACAATTTTTCCTGATGTTTTGGCCTAATTTTGGGGGCCCTCCCCCCGGGCCTTCAATTTAGGGGGTCGTCCCATTTTGCATGTATGCGCCTTGCCGCAAAAAATATTTAGCAGTCGTCAGTGAAGACTTTGTGTTTTAGATGGCTGAGTGCGTCTTCGTCGAGCGGGGTGCCGAACGAGGCGACGGCGGTGGTGGCGGGGGGGACCTGCGTGGGCGCCAGCACGGCTCTGCACTTGGCTCAGCGGGGATTCGCAAATGTCGTGCTCATTGAGCCTGAGTTGCCGCCTTCCTCTTGGGTAAGGGTAGACAAATATATAGGATTGCCAGAACATTTTAAAAACAACACATTTTGTTCAGAATCAATGATAAGTTTTGGCAGATCGGCATCGTAAGTAGAGTTCAAAACAGCAAAAATTGCACTGCTAGTGGACCGACATATATACACATGCTGACATGCATACTATGTTTAATTTTTGAAAGGTAGTAAAAAGTATACCACTCAGCATGAGCCATGCCGTTGCCCCCAGAAACAAATTTTCGGCCGGTGCCTCGAAAACGCCACAAAACTTGATAGGGGGGTTTCGCCCCTGGTCACCTGAATCATATTATGCATATATAACAGTATCCCAATTTGTGGCGGCGGATTTGCTGATTATAGCAATATTCACGGTAGATAAAGCCAATTTCTCAGAAAACTACTTCGTAGTTTATGTTATGTGCATGAGTTTACTTATTTATTTATTATTTATTTTATGAGGCATTTTAGCTTTCAAAACTAAGATATTTATAAATATTTGATTTTAATCGACTTGAACGGTTTGTTTACAAATATAAAAATTGATGAAGGAAATTGACAACCTGTAGCAGATATTTATGCCTGTAGAAATTGTATGTATATACAATTGTTGTATATATCCTATTATTAAAAAACTCGTTAATACACGATCGATATTATTTATTTTTTAGCCAGGACTGGTGACACGCTATGATTCGAACGTAAGGCTGCGACGCATCAAAAAATTGAGTGCCAATATATACAATTCTCTCTCGGTACGTTCAAGTTTGACTGCTGTATCCTGTCGAGTGTCGACTAAGTTTTTAGCCAAAACCAGTTTATCTATGTTCAGCTGCTAAATGTATAAAACCAGGATTAGAGTATTAGACATTAATATACCAAGTGGACCAAATGGACCCCCCTTGTAGGTAACCAACGGTATTTCGGGTAACTACACAGTTACAAACATACACACATACAAACACACACACACATATTATTTTAGTTTTATGGCTCAGCACTCAAAAGTGTCGGTTAAACGAGATTTTGGCAAATCGTAACTGGAAGCTGACCATGGCAGCTATTTTTAAGTTATTGTTTAATGTTTATATATATATGACTGACTTTCTGTTAACTTCAACCTCCCTTTGATACGATTTTGGAGAGTTTTTTGGATTTCGCTCTAAATTGGATATTTTGTACCTATATAAGTGCAAACAAAATGTGTGTGGTCGATTTCTTCATAACTGCCCTGTATACTCAGTTACGACCCTTCAAATTGGTAGAATTTGAAAATTTTTGAATGTAACTGGTGCCACTAGATGGATGCGTTCCCACGCCGCACTGAAAGCAGATAAATACATGTTACTAACATCAATTATAGCTGCGTTATAGCGCTTCTGAATGCTGTTACAGATTTGGTTTTACATCTCACCGAAATTTTTTTCCGTCGATGAGAACGTTAAAAATCGACGTTTTTATTTTGTTAATTTTTATACTTTGTGACTGATACTTATCGTTACGAGTTAGAGCAACGCGTTTTCTCTGCATTAAAAAATAGCTTAATATCTGTCCTAATTCTGTGCAAAATTACAGCACCAGTGAGGCGTGCGTTTTGTGTCATCTATTGACCAACATATAACCAAGTTGAAAATATTACATCACTAATTTTTACAATATTTCAGCTTATAAGTAACTTATAAAAAGCTGTAAAATGAAGCCACTTTCAAAAATAAACCATTTTATAGTGTTTTAAATTATAGCAAATGGGCAAGAATTTAGCTCATCTGTAACAGCTAAAAAATTTATATCAGTTGAAAATGTTAAAAATAGGACAAAATAGGGGGTTCAATTCATTATTGCAGATTACTGACTCTCAGAAACAAAATGAAACTGTCGTTTTTGAAGTAAAAATGTTCAGCAGAGCCTATTTAGTGCAATTGTAGCAAAAACAAAAATTTTTAAAAATTTTTCAGTTTTTTCAAATTTTTCAAATTTAAGTCCACGAACAATTTTTACGTCAAATTATCGAATTTTTAAAAAAATTCCGTTTTTGCTACAATTCGATTTAATAGGCTCCGGTGAACATTTTTGCTTCAAGAATAACGGTTTTATTTCGTTTCTGAGAAACAGTAGTCTGTAATAATGAATTGAAACTCCCCATTTTGTACTACTTTCAAAATTTTCCACTAATATAAATTTTTTGGATGTTACATATAAACTAGACTCTTGCCCATTTACTATAATTTAAAACACTATAAAATGGTTTATTTTTGAAAGTGGCTTT
Organism: Trissonchulus sp. WLG1_4; assembly: GCA_030248245.1. NCBI lineage: Eukaryota > Metazoa > Nematoda > Enoplea > Enoplida > Ironidae > Trissonchulus > Trissonchulus sp. WLG1_4. The sequence goes on along the minus strand of JASANF010013056.1, from coordinate 6,108 downwards.
ATTTTACAGCTTTTTATTAGTTACTTATAAGCTAAAATATTGTAAAAATCAGTGATGTAATATTTTTAACTTGGCAATATGTTGGTCAAGAAATGACACAAAACGCACGCCCCACTGGTGCTGTAATTTTGCACACACTTAGGGTAGATATTATGCTATTTTTAAATGCAGAGAAAACGCGTTGCTCTAACTCGTAACAATAAGTATCAGTCAAAAAGTATAAAAATTAACAAAATGAAAACATCGGTTTTTCACGTTCTTATCGACATAAAAAAATTCTGAGGAGATTTAAAACAAAATCTTTAACAGCATTCAAAAGCTCTATAATGCAGTTATATTTGATGTTAGTAACATGCATTTATCTGCTTTCAGTGCGGCGTGGGAACGCATACATCTAGTGGCATCACTTACACTCAGAAATTTTTAAATTCCACAACTTTCAAGGGTCATAGCTGAGTCTACAGGGCAATTATGGAAAAACAGATCACATACATTTTGTTTGCACTCATGTAGGTACAAAATAGCCTATTTAGAGCGAAATCCAAAAACCTTTCCAAAATCGTATCAAGGGCAACTCACCAATGGTCGAACCTTACAGAAAGTCAGTCATATATATATACATATATATATATATATATATATATATATATATATATATATATATATATATATGAAAAATAAACAACACACACACACACACACACACACACACATACGACAGATATTAGTCACACACACACACACACACACACACACACACACACACACACACACACACACACACACACACACACACACACACACACACACACACACACACACACACACACACACACACACACACACACACACACACACACACACACACACACACACACACACACACACACACACACACACACACACACACACACACACACACACACACACACACACACACACACACACACACACACACACACACACACACACACACACACACACACACACACACACACACACACACACACACACACACACACACACACACACACACACACACACACACACACACACACACACACACACACACACACACACACACACACACACACACACACACACACACACACACACACACACACACACACACACACACACACACACACACACACACACACACACACACACACACACACACACACACACACACACACACACACACACACACACACACACACACACACACACACACACACACACATATATCACACACACACACACACACACACACACACACACACACACACACACACACACACACACACACACACACACACACACACACACACACACACACACACACACACACACACACACACACACACACACACACACACACACACACACACACACACACACACACACACACACACACACACACACACACACACACACACACACACACACACACACACACACACACACACACACACACACACACACACACACACACACACACACACACACACACACACACACACACACACACACACACACACACACACACACACACACACACACACACACACACACACACACACACACACACACACACACACACACACACACACACACACACACACACACACACACACACACACATAAACGACAGATTTGAAATAAGTGACCTGCGACGGTCTATCGGCTGGTACATTCGTCACAATTCTCTGCTCCTCTGTATTGGTCAGTCAGGGAGTCCTGTCTACGTCTTCATCAATCCCCGCCCATATTGTTGTGGTTCTAGTGTTTCAGAGTCTCCAGCTGAAGGCAGTGGGCTCGTTGCGGATCGGTCGTGGGCCTGAGCGACTGGACGAGTTCAAGTTCCACGGCTCCCGGGACTGGCTGGACTGCGAGCGAGCTTATCAAGTGCTCACCAATGATCAGATTAATCAGCTTAATCCCTCGCTCAAACTCGATAGTGTGAGTTGATTGATGATTAAGGTCTGACCAGAAATTGCTGAAACCTAATGCGCGGGTCATACTGACATGGGGTTAACACTGCTTAACTCTCACGAGCATGTTACGTGTGTAGTATACCAACATGAACGAAACTTTAGAATTGTACAGAGTATGAAGTGTACATTCGTCACAATGTATTACTGTGTAATTTATTATTATTCATGACGATTACGCAGCAGGGTCCAGATTCAACGTATTTATTAATGTACTGACTAATTATTAGTATAGTAGTGTAATTAATTAGAATAACAGTATTGTAAGCTGGCATATTTTTAGGCAAAATTTTATGGGGGGGGGGGGGCGCTATGGGGGGGGGGGGCAGCCCCCCCAGGGAGGGGGGGGGAGTCGACAAAAATGGGGGGGGGGGGCGCACTAATTTCACGATAAAACACTCTTTTTATAAGAAAAAATGGTTATTATACGCTAAATGTTACGTTTTCATAGGTAATTATAGCTACGCTAATACTAAATTTAGCCAAAAAGGAATCGACCTGACGAACACGACATTGCTACAGCTAAAAATTCGCTAAAACGTCCTTTTAGAAAAAATTTTGGGATATGGGGGGGCACCCCATCTGAAATGGGGGGGGGGGCTCAAAATGGGGGGCGACCAAAATGGGGGGGTGGCCCCCCCCCCCCCACCCCCCCCACTAAAAATATGCCAGGTAAGGGGATTCAGTGTTACAGTAAAGTGCCATAACAAACTTATACTGCGCACAGCAGCCTGTAGTCTACTTATACTGCACGCTATACTGTACGGTGCACAGCCAGGGGCCTGTTGCTCAACTTTACAAATCTCACAATTGTAACAATTGTAAGTGCCAAATCAGGTGATTCGTAATGAATTTATATAATGAATTCGTAACGAATCACCTGATTTTGCACTTACAATTGCTACAATTGTAAGACTTGTAAAGTTGAGCAACAGGCCCCAGTTTGCAAATTTTGCAAAATTTTCTAAAAAGTTCGCCAAAAGTGCCGTTTTTTCTAAATTTGGCCCAAATTTTGGGGACCCTCCCCCCGGCTCCTTGATTTTGGGGGGGGGGGGTGCGTACCCCCCATTCCCCCACTTTCATACATGTATGGTTAGAATCGATTCACAAGTCACTTATAGCACTGGTGGTTGTGCTGAAAGTAATTGATGCGCATGTGTGAAACCTCGTGCAGATGCACTCGTGCGCTCCTGCACTCGGAGTTTTACAGAAACATGCGTATAAATCACTTTTAGTACGCCCACCAGTGCCATAACCATAGATGCACATAAGGAGTGTACACACACCCCCTCAGGGGGGTGACCACCCCCCGCCCCTCAGACAACAGGCACCCCCTCCCATCAACCCTCCACCCACCCTCTGATTGGAGGAAAATTGTGCCAAATTTGAGTAAAAAATTGAAAAATCACGAAGCATTTTCGGCCGCAGCCAAGGCTTTCGCCGGAAACCAAACCAAAACCAGGACTACCCTCCTTTCCGCCGGGGGTCGACCACTCCCCCTTGATTGCAGGATTGCTCCCGTGCATCTCTGGCCATAACCCATACTTATTTGCAGAGCGCCAGCGGCCTGTACACGAAACAGGATGGCTGGTTGGAGAGCGGCGACCTGCACCAGGCTTTAATAGCAGAGGCGGAGAAGGCAGGCGTGTGTGTGGTGACGGGCGCGGTGGTGGAGCGGGTCAAGCCCAGGGCTTCGTCCAGGGGGTGGACTGTCACCTTTGGCGGGCGCTCCCTGGATACCATGCACTTTATTAATGCTGCCGGTCAGTTGGTCACTAGTCGAAAAACTTAGAATAAAAAAATAATGTCAGTAACAGTGCGTCAGATCAGCTTGTGGCGTGATTGTTTAGTGTTTTTGCCCAGCCGAACGGACATACAGTATGTTGTCAGTAGCAACAGGCCTTTAGATCGCATTCAAAAAGTTATACACCTGAATAGATTTTGTCAATTGTTCGCAGCAGTGAACTTTGTTCTTCTTGTTGTCTTAAGGACAAGTATGAACCGGGCTTTAGTGGCAACCATCATTGGCTGATGATGGGGTTTGTGCTTCAGGCCTGGGCGCCCGCGACGTCTCCGGGCTGTCGAACGTGGACCTGGCCATCGAGCACGTCGCTCACGTCTACGGCCTCCTGCGCACGCCCAAGCCACAGCCCCAGCTTGCCAGCGCCCCGGTCCTGCATAATCTGGATGACAGTTATCTTGCTTGCTTTAATTCCCAGTAGGTTTCTCCGCCGGATTTTGGGTATGGGATGTAGCAGAAGGTGGATTGGATTTAGGGCTGTAGCGTTGGATCATGACGGAACGTTGGCTAATCATACCGTCATGAAAGTGGGACGGCTTACTAATTGTCAGTGGATGATTTTCTGGTAGATTCATCCTGCGGTTTTTTCCGTAAAAACGTTCGTAATTGCGAAAAAAAATTGGCGATTGCGAAAAATTTTCAAACTGTTCGTAAAATTGCGAAAATAATATTTGACGCAGGTGAGCTTGAGTGGGGTGGATTGGATTTAGGGCTGTAGCGTTGGATCATGACGGAACGTTGGCTAATCATACCGTCATGAAAGTGGGACGGCTTACTAATTGTCAGTGGATGATTTTCTGGTAGATTCATCCTGCGGTTTTTTCCGTAAAAACGTTCGTAATTGCGAAAAAAAATTGGCGATTGCGAAAAATTTTCAAACTGTTCGTAAAATTGCGAAAAGAATATTAATTGACGCAGGTGAGCTTGAGTAAGATCCTCGCGTTGGTTTTTGTTACTCGGCCAGAAAAAATTTCCGGTACGTGCCCAATTGTCCAAATTTGACCTACAAATCTAAAATTTCCTCAATTTTCCAATTTTTCAATGGGACCAAAAAACCGAAGGACTCTAATTGTGCAAAATTCCTATCAGAAAAACATTCAAGGGGATGAATTGGCTCCATCGTCCCCTGCTACGCCGCTGCCTTAATATAACGTTCAATGCAATAAAAAAACAATCAAATTTTTGCTAAAAAATTGTGGTTTTGCGAACCGTCATTTCGCAAAATTGCTATTTCCCTAAATTTGCCAACGACAAAAACCCAGGATTTATCCGCATTCGTTGATGAAAGCTCCCTCGCCCTACGTTCATTGTCCTTGTATTAATGGTCTGGTTAGTGCAAGCCAACCCATTTCTTTTATGATTTGGTATGGATTTTTAAAAAGTGTTTTTACGGTTATATATACTTTTGGTTCATAACTAGAGAACTGGCAAACCGCCCAAGCCCAGCTTCACCAAAGCAGACGTTTAGGTTTATTTTTGCCGATTCTTCGGTTAGATTGTATTTGAAGTACTGAATCCTCGTTTTTATTAAACATGAATATGAGCAAGCACAATATACGCTATTTATTACAATGTTCTTCTGAAATGACTAAGGTTCTAAAGTCTGACCCAAAGATGGTGTACCCTGAGACAAAACAGGTGGCATGAGTTTTGTGCCAACTTTAGCTGTATTCTCTTGAGGCTTGCAATTCGTTCTTTTAATGTAATCGCATGTTTCTTTTTTGTCTCAGGGTCCAAAATTTTCGGGTCAGCCTTTAGTTTTATACAGTTTTCTGTGCGAATCTCGAAAAGCCTTTAGAAAGCCGACGGCGCTGAAGAAATGACTGACCCTAAAAAATAAGGATAGTAGGTACTAGGTGGGTAGCTGTTTTCGGTTTTCAGGAATTATATAGCCGCAGGGGATTTGTATATAGCGCTATCGACGACTACATGTGGATACCCGCCAAGGAAACGGAAACGCAATTTTTTTTCGAACAGCAAAAGCAGAGTACCAGAATTAATTATATTTCTTAATTGTTTATAAGTATATGATGCAGATTATGGCTCCTACTAGTGCTTCTCTGTTTGATCAATATACAATTACTATGATGCAGATTCGGGCTCCTACTAGTACTTCTCTGTTTGATACATAGTTACTTAAAGGAAATTACAAAAAATCTGATGGAAAATGAAGTCTAAGGTTCAAAAAATACCAGTAATAAGTGCGAGTCTTTCATGAAAACGAAGTTAAACGAAAAAAGGGACGTAGGTAGAGTACAGAAAGTGTCTGTAGATCAATTTATAGAGCTTTTACCGCTGGGCTAATAACATTTT
>JASANF010013055.1:0-30571 GCA_030248245.1 Trissonchulus sp. WLG1_4 | reverse complement strand
ATTTCTAATGCCATCATCGTTTTTTTATCTTCTTCTGATTGGGTATCGTTTTCTTTTACTCCGATAGTTTCCAAGTGCCAATAATTATTCATTTCAGGATTTAATGAATACACACTGGTCACAAGGATTTGACATCTGCCTTATAACACACATAGCGTGGTTATCATTAGGTAATAATATCCCAGTTACTCCAGTTACTCTTCCTGTTAACAACCATCCAAGTTTCGACGAGAGCAGGTAAAGTCACATACTTTATTTTTTTGGTGAGTAGGAGTTAGGGTAGTAATCGTTTCCAACCAATATGTCGACCGCAAAATCTTCTGTTTCAGTTGGTAAGGTGTCGGCCAAAGTGGGAATTGTGATCCAACAATTTCCGTTAAATCAAGGCTGAGCGGTACCCGCTTCAAGTTTCCTGTGATTTTTGGTACAACATTTGCAGTTATATTCATTGCAGTGTCGTCAGCAAGCCAAAGTATCAGTTTAGTAAACGGAGTCTTCAATTCTTTCGCACTTTCTGTCCCAAATGTAACGCAATATAAACTTTTTTCCACTTTGTCTCGCTTCAATCTGAGTTTGGTCGCCAGTCGTTCGGATAGTTGTTGATGTAAGTTCTGTTGCTACCGTAATCGAGGAGTATCCGAACCGTTTTTGACTTCCTCCTCTGCTCTAGTTGGAAACCATCGCTGTTGCTGTCTGCAAGAGTACTCTTTCTCCTGTTGCTAGCAGTGTCCTGTCCGTTTGGCTTTTCTCCATCTCGTGATCATCGCAACGTCCCTCCGCCATATTCGCAGCTTCATTCCGTCGGGCGTTGAATTTCTTTGGACAGAGACTTCTATGATGATTCCTGGCTTGGCCACAGTGAATGCGCGGCCTAGTCTGAGTACAATTTTTCAGTAAGTGCAAAGAGCTCAAGCAAATAAAACATCGTCCTTTCAGTTTTTTTTTCTTTCTTAGAGGTTTTTGTATGACCTACATTAGTCACTCCAATGCTGTTTTTCGCAAAAGACGCACTTCACAGATTTGGCGGTTTTTGGGAAGGCGACAAGAGCTTCAGTAGTTGTGTGTGACAATTTGTCACCCCTTTCACGACCAAAACAAACATTGCCGTTAGTTTTATTTGCTCCATTTTTCTGTCTGTCTGCGGCTTTTCGTGCGTTTATCACAGAACTCAATTTTTTGCTTAGTAGTTTCACGGTCCAGTCTTCAGTTTCGTCTTTCATCTTTTCAATTTCCGTTATGACTTGATGAGGAAACTTAGCTTTTAGCAAAGAAACAAAGTGCCTATCATTTACATCTTCACCGAGAGCCTCGAGACACCGAAGATGTTTCTCGATCTCATCTAAGGTGAATCTAAGCTTTGCAGTGTTCTCAGCAGACGTACACAAATCCATAAGCTTAGCATAGTGAGCAATAACAATCTGAGATTTTCCGAATCTGTCAGCTAATATTTGGACCGCGACCTGATAGTTGTCATTGACAGTTTCTAAACCAGATAGTGCCCCCTTTGCCTCTCCCTCTAGCTTAGCTCGAAGATAACTCAGTTTTTCCACAGGCTGCAGGTGGTTATTTTGATGAACCGCTGCATTAAACGAGTCCCAAAATTCTTGCCAGGTCAAAACATCTCCAGAAAACTTGCAAAAATCGAGCTTAGGCAGCTTAACGGACACGGAGGCTTGATGGTTCACCTGGTTATGCCCTCCCAAACCCGTCTGACGCAAAGTCTCTAGCTCAACAAGCTTTTTAAGCTGTCTTTCTATCAAAGACATACCGTCAAAACCGGCAGTAACTGTCTCTTGGGTCGACAGGGTAGGTAATTTGTCTTGCAAGGCAGCGAGTCCCGAAATTTTGTCCACAATCTTAGCTTGGATTTTGGCCGATTCTTCGATATTTTGGTCTGCGTCATCATCTGCTAGTTGTTCTTGAATCTTTGAATCATAGTCCTCCAGCTTTGAGGCATAGGTTTGCAAAGTCGTAATCGCCTTCTGAATTTCCCATTTGGATGGAACTTCTTGGCTTTCAGTCAGTATGTTGGCGGTTGTGATCGATCTCTTTGTGTGGATTCGGACGGCGTTTCTTTGTCGCTTGAGTAGGTTGATCTGCTTTGGAGTAGAAGTTGAAGATTCCGAGGATGCGATATGTAGCGAAGAAGTTGCTACGATGATTGTCAGGTAAAGTAAAGCTGCCACAGTTGCAAAACAAAGTTAATCAGATCAAGAAGTAATGTATCATCAGACTATATTTACTATTCGTATCTCGCATCAGTACAGTAGACTCAAAAGAGTAACTTATTCAGCTATAATAAATTTAATTTGTTTATAAGTTTAGTTTTCGTGAGGATATTCGCGACAAGTAGCACAAAAATTTCCTAAACTATTTTCTACTAAATTGGGTGAAATACGTGGTTTTGAACATGAAATTGAACTGTTACCTGGGTCAAAGCCAGTTGTTCATAAACTTGGATGTGTACCATTGGCACTAAAAGAACAAGTTTCGGACGAAATAAATAAAATTTTAAAAGACTGAGTGATTCAAAAAATTGACGCAGCTCAGTGGGTTCACCCTCTGGTCGTTGTTCCCAAACCTAATGGCAAGTTACGCTTATGTGTCAATTTACGCTCTCTAAACAAACAAATTGTTATTGACAAATACCAGTTGCCGAATATTGTTCTTTTACAAGTGCACGGAAAGGAAGAAAAAGTAGTGGCATTTGCGTTACATACCCTTTCCAAAACGGAGCGAAAATATTCGGTTGGGGAACATTAGCATGCGAAGCATGCTAATGTATTAGCATGCGTATTTGCCTGCGAAAGATGGCATGTATTTCTCTGGGGACGCCCTTTTACTTTACGTACGTAACACCAAGCCCTTACCGTCCTTTTGGGACAGTCTTCAGGAAAAAGAAGAAAGCCTGAAAGCCTATGCGTAGAGCCACATGGTATATTCGACTATCACCGTACAACAACACGGTTGAGTATAAATCAGGCTACACTAACGAGATAGCTGATGCGCTCTCTCGTTTATATGTCCCAAGTTCAGACCCTATTGCAGTTTGCAGACAATGACTTGATTGTTGCCACAGTAGTCAAAAACGCTATTTCTACCGCTGAGCTACAAGAAGCGACTAGCAGAGATGATGACTTACAACTGATTTTACCATTTGTTACAAAAGGCTGGCCGTCTAAATTATCACATTACAACATTTGGCAGCTTATTCAAAACTACAATCGGTTTTATTCGCTTGGGATGGATATCTCGCAAGAAATGACTATTGACTACCGAATAATTGCTCCTAAGTTCATTCGATCGAAACTTATTGAAATCGCGCATGAAGCACACCCAGGCATTGTGCGTACTAAACAAACACTTCGTGAATTATATTGGTGGCCTGGATTAGATAAAAATACAGAAAACTATATTCGAAACTGTTTTGTATGTCAAAATGCTGACAAGACTGCAAAACTCAGGGAACCACATCTGCAAAACGTTGTGCCTCTGTCAACGCCGTGGAAAAAATTGACCATAGTATTATGTGGTCCATTTCAGACACTCCGGCACATCAAAAGTGTCTAATTGTTTTATGCGATTATACAACACACTGGCCGGAGGTAGCAACGTGCGGCACTGTAACTACTAGTGCTGTTGTTCAATTTCTAAAGTCGGTGTTTGTAGATTCGGTTATTCAGTCAAACTCGTTTCGGATAACGGTCCAGAAGTCGTGAGTGCCGAATTAAAAAATTTTCTAAAAAGTTGTAATATTAAGCACCTGAAAACGGCAATCTACAACCCTAGCGCAAATGGATTGGTCGAAAAATTTAACAGATACTTGAAAAAAGTCTGCAATTAGCATCTTTCGAGAAAAAGGATTGGCAAAATGCAATTCAGGATTTGTTGCTTTCATATCGGTCTACTGAACATCGAGCAACTGGACTCTCACCCGTGTAAATGTTACTTGGACGGAAGTTACGCACAAAACTAAATATTTTGCCTAAACCCTCAAGTACGTCGACAATGCTGCTAATCGCAAAATAGAGAAATATCAAGGCCATTATAACAACTACAGTGGTATACAAAAATCTGGACAAAAGATAATTTCAAAGTGGGGGACTATTTAAGATATAAAAAGGTCTGGACGCCACAAGGTAAACTTTCATTTTCTAAACCATTGAAAATAATTGCTGTTAAAAGACTATCCATGCATGTACTTATTAGCAGATGGAAGTGTCCGAAATGCTCGAACGCTGGTCACATATTGTCGGCTTAGGGGTGGTGTGATTTGTTACGAAATTTAACGACGGTCGGTCGTATTGTTTTCGGCTGCAGCCTTTTATTTCTGATTTGAAAGATTCAACAGATACTTGAAAGAAAGTCTACAAATAGCATCTTTCGATAAAAAAGATTGGCAAAATGCATTTCAGGATTTGTTGCTTTCATTGCTTTCATATTGCACATCCCTTGTATTTTGTCCTTATCTGCCCCTAACGCGGAACGCCCGGTTTTGTTTAATAAATTAATTTCTACACGGTTTTCTAGAGTTTTTCTGTGGTTTATGTTAGGTAGCGAGAATTTTTGAGTTAAGCAGTTAAGCGTAGGCTTAGGGTAGTTTTAGGCTTAGCGAGCAACGTAGGGCCTACCTACTGGTCAGGGGAGTCACACTTCCGTCTCGGACCTCGTTATTATTATACCTGATTGCCGCAGAGACAACAGCATAAATTTAACACTATAACTTTTTTACGCATTACAGAGTCCCACTTTCACAGGAAGTTATCTAATCGGCCTTTTTCGGGGAAGCGAAGACTGTACGCGAGCCGATGCAGGGTTTACGTACATATCGTAATCGTACAGGTAATTTGCATATATATTACCTAGTAAGACCTATGTATAATTTGTATACTGGGATAAAGTTTCAGGAGAATACAAGATATTCACGTGTGACACTAACCTAAAATAGCTGAAGTTCTTTTCTATAGTTCTATATCGCGAAAGTTTTTAGATCAGTTTAGCTGAAACTTTATGAAAATGTCCCCATAGGTAATAGCAAATCTTGTGATGTTTTCGCAACAGTATTATGACTTAATTAAATGTATTATACTATCTTTATTTTCATTAAAAACATAATAACGATCAGCCCTTTGGAACGGCAAATGGTAGAAACTTAGGGTCGATTTCACAAACAAAGGTGGTTTTACTAAACCATGGTTTTACGTACGTTTTTATATGATTTGCACATAATTTCATTAATGTCGCCTGATTCGTTACGAATTTCGTAGATTTTATTAAACCATGGTTTTAGCTCGGCTGAAATTTCAGCAAAACAGAGACCTGCTGTGCTGCAGGTTTTAAATTTCAACTGCGCTAAAACCATGGTTTTAGAAAATCTACTAAATTCGTGACGAATCGAACGATATTTCGTAATAAAATTAAGTGCAAATCATATAAAAATGTACGTAAAACCAAGGTTTAGTAAAACCACCTTCGTAAAATCCACCTTTAATTTTTGCACGACTAGATGCGTAATGAAATTCTGCCATAGCACGGCCTTTTAATTTTTTAAAAAATTTCAATTAACGTTAGTTTTACGCGTTATCGACGCTTTTAAGTTATTATCAGTCCATTACAATTACTTTGAAAAAGATTTGATGCAGTACTAACATCCTACTCTCAAGCTCAATGTTTACATTAAGCAAGTACATTGCATAAGATGAAGTCGCTTCACAAAAAGTCTGGTCACATCTGGTCAATCTAATCTAAACTAGACGCACTAGATTTCTAGTAAGTGATTAACTTTTTCCTGTTGCGGCACACCGCAACAGGTCCTTATGATGGCCCAGAACAAAAACGCTAGGCTACGTGATAAATCTAAGCATACTTGTGTGTGCGTGTGTGTGTGTATCAATGTTCAGAACAGTGTCTGTGGATGCGTTAATGCACTAGCGTTTGGTATTCGGTTCATCTGTGTGTGTTTGTGTGACTGCGTTTTCAATGCAATTGTATGATCGTGCACTGCGTCAGGGCAATGCTTATGGATTTCTTAATGCATTGGCGCAGTTTTAATGTGTATGTGTGTGAGTGTAGTCTTCGAATGCAGCTGTGTATGCTGAATGCAGCGGTATCAGAAGTAGAAATGGAGCGTATCAGCACGGCAATTGATAGTGTAATAAACAAAACTTGTAGTAGCGAGGTGGCAAATACAAATGAGGAATCGAACCGCATTAGCACCATAACCGAAACTGGAATTAGCAACGTTTACAGTACCAATACAGCGGTATCACAAGATGAACCGGATCGTATTCTCACCATAATTGGCCGTGTAAGTAGCTAAAGTTATAGTAATGATGCAGCAGTTACAAATAAATATTGTGACTTTGTGAGCGTTTTCTTTTCTCAACTCAGATGCATAAATGTTCGCGAAAAGCATACTCGTTCGTTGTGCTTCTCTACTTGAACAATATTTTGATTTTTAACAATCTTGTAGGATTTGGATAAAAATGGTCATTATGCGTTTTCGAAGTCGAACTCTGAGCATTAAAAATCATTAAAAAATTTCTAACTTTGTTTTAAGAACTAAAAAATTGTTCAACTGCGCAAAGTTTAAGGCAATAATTGTGCAAAGTTTTGTAGAAAATTACCTTACCAGTAATTTGTAATCAAATGCCAAAGAATTGGTTTCGTATTCACACGACCTAAATTTGAGTCACATGCTTCTGAAAAGGGCTTCTTGTGCTATTTTTTTGCACAAAACCGACTAATTTTGTTTAACTTTTTATTACGACTAATAAAAATTGCGTATCGTCTCTTTGCAAAACATCGAAAATTGATGCACTGGCTTACTTGCTGAAATTGCGTGAAAGTTGAATAAATTCACTAATTTGTCAACTTTTTTTAACTTTTTTGCTATGGAGATATGCACGTCAAAACATCAGAAATAGTATTTTGGGCAACTTTCCTTCAAGAATTATAGGTAATTTTTGCTGTTTTTAAAAAATATGGCCAAATCCTTAATTTCCGGGGTGCCCCCTAATCAAAGTGGGTGAGCGCAGGCGAGCCATTGTTACCTATGTAAGTAATGCTTATGTTAGTCCGCTTATGTTCGCTTAAAAAATTGGGCTTGGCGAAGCTCCTAGGCGGCAAATAAAACCAACCAGTGCTCCTTGTCCTCCGTCATAATTTTATTCTAAAATGCAGTGTAAACACGTATTGTGTTACCATATGTTTGTTAGCTTTCAAATATGTTTCCAAGATACTGCACAAGTCAACAAGTGAAAATTACAAACTGTATCTAAGAAAAAACTTCGTGACAACGTTTGTGGTTTTATCCCGTTTGATTCAGCTATAATTCAAATCCAGCTCTTTGCTCTAAAAAATGGCTTGGCTTTTTTCTGTTTTTATGCGCCACACTGCCTCAGGATGTTTTGTAAAGAGTTTTGCAGTTTAGTGAGAGTTTGGGTCTAAGTTTGAATAGAAAATGAGCTCGCAACAGGTTTTTTGTCAAACATGACAAACTACTGTAAAATTTTCACTAATTTTCTTTTGCAGCAAGCTGTTGCTTGTTATTACTTTTTACGCGGCCCCCTCAGGGGCCGCGTATATACTATATTCAGATTCTCCTTCTCCTGTGTTATTTCGGGTAGGTCAATTTTCTAGTGTTAATTAACACTAGAAAGGCAGGTACCTCCCGTCTTCTCTCTACTTACCTAACTTACGAGTTAGGTTTTCTGCCATGAGACAATTCTAGCATTGAACTGCAAAACTTAAAGCGCCGGAGTGGGATCGAACCACTAACATTAGGATCCTGAATCCATAGCTCAACCAACTGAACCAACCGGTCGCTTATAAACACACATTTATAAAACAACAAAATTTGTCATGGAGCTAATCAGCAGAGCAACTGTATCAGCAAAACGACTCTATTTGATGTTATTTTGAATGTTTTATCAAATAGCGTTAATGAAATTTTCACTAATCAAATCTTAAGAGTATGCATGTGAAGCTGCAGCTTTGTCGCACACAAAGAAGTTGTGTCCATTAGTTAAGTTATGAATCGTTTTAACAGGTTCTCATTAGTGCAGTGGTTAGCACTCTGGACTACTGATCCAGTTATTTGAGTTCGAATCTCGATGAGAATCTAACATTTTTTTAAAATTTAAGTTATGAATATTTAACTTGAAAACCTGTTTACAATTCACAAATTTTTTGCTGTTTGAGAGGCTTTCAGGCAAATGAACAGTAAATTTCTCTGCATTTAAGTTTGGTTGATTTAAAAAATGATTCTATCCACAGATAATGGCCGATAGCCACAAATAATGGCCGCGTTTAATATTTCCTCTGGAATATTGACACTCAGGCCTCACAATTTGACCACTTCTCACTCAGCAGAAGAGCTTGTTAAAGGCTTATTAACGCATCGGTGATTGTGCTAATAAGGTGTGTTACACAGAGAATCAACATGCTGATTGGCTGCTTACCTGCTTAACGAAAATTCAACAGGTACATAAGGAGGAAAACGATGAGCGCATCAACAACACAGGCAGATGCGTAAGAACTGATGCGCTAGAACATAGGCACTAGACAGACAGGAGAGCGTCACACTCTTCTTCTATACTAACACTCTATACTCTTGTTTATATTACTCAAGAGGCACCGCAACGTAAACGAAGTACAAGACTATCAGGATTTATTTTACCAGAGCAACGTTATATACCCTTCACACTAAACACTTAACATACCAAATTAATGATTACAATAAGTACAATAATGCATATTTTTGTTAACAAGCATTCACAATTTACATTGATCTTAAACCAGCCTCAACGTTGTAGCTTCTAGAGTGGGTCTTTTTACAACTTTACGGTAGTGCAGGACGCAGGTGTGAGCTTTATGAGTCAAACTGCTATAGTTTCTAAGCTACAAATTAAACCAAGAGTACATAATAGGAAGAGTATGACACTCTTCCTATTATGCCTACGGGCGTGCGTCCAATGAGCAGCGCAAAATAGCCCGTTTATGTACGGTTTTGAGGGGGGGGTACCCCCCCCCTCAACTGAAGACCCCGTGCTCAACTGAGGGGGGGGGGTACCCCCCCCTCAACTCAGCACCCCGTCTTCAGTTGAGGGGGGTGACCCCCCTCATTTCAAGACACTGACAAGGACTTTTGTTGATGTGCTGAACTGAGGGGGTACCCCCCCCTCAACTGAAGACGGGGTACTGAACTGAGGGGGGGGGGGTAGCGCAAAGACTTTGTCAGTGTCTTGAAATGAGGGGGGGGTACCCCCCCGCAACTGAAGACGGGGTGCTGAGTTGAGGGGGGGGGGTACCCCCCCCCGAAGTTGAGCACGGGGTATCGAACTGAGTAGGGGGTACCCCCCCCTCAGTTGAGTACGGGGTCTTCAGTTGAGGGGGGGGGTACCCCCCCCTCAAAACCGTACATAAAAGGCCTATTTCGCGCTGCGCATTGGACGCGCGCTGCTAGGCATAATAGGAAGAGTGTCATACTCTTCCTATTATGTACTCTTGATTAAACTAATAGATAAGAAAAATGCCCTGCGGGTCGCTGATAGCATAATAGGCCGGTAGGGTAATTAACGCGTTCGCTTTCGTTTTTAATGTGCCTGAAGCCGAAAAATGACCTGCTAAAAGTTTGGAAACTAGACCGTTTTGACTGAGCAATAGGCCGCTTGCTGCGCCCTATTATTGCGGGAACCACGGTAGTGTTACTAGCTTATAGATACAGTTGCAGATGTTAAGTGTCCGTAATCTGCATTAATTCATACTTTTACAGAGATATGTGTTTAGTTATCGGGCCTCATAGCTGACTGAGTGATTAGGGCGTTAGACTATTAATTCGAAAATTGGCAGCTTGAGTGTAGAATCCCATCTACTAGGTTCACTAACGGTGGACTGCACCGACCAAATCGGATTAATTCACGATAAGCTAAAACCGATTTCCTTCAGGCTTGAAAACCTGAAATCGGTTCAAGTCCGCGGCACCAGTGAGGAATAGCACAATAATTGACTCTCAAGATTAGTTCCAATTTAACTAAAGTCAGCTCCAGCTCAAACTTAAGTTAATCCAATTTGGTGCAGTCCACCCTGAAGTATGGTGTGCAAGAAACTACGGTCACGTGCTCCTGTCAACCCCAACAAGACGACTTTACGAAATAACGTCAACATGTCGTGTTACGTAGGTAGCAGACGAAAGAGCGAAAATTTTTACTAAATCAGTTTAGCATTAAAACATTAAATCAGTTATTAAACATTTTATGCAAACGTACGTATACGTGATCACTAAAACTTTTATCTGATTGGCAAATTTTTTGCGGACGTAGGCAAAAGTGGAGTTATTACGGGACAAGTTATTATGGACAAGTATGAACTGAGTTTTCGACTTAGAACCGATGGTTCCCGCAATAATAGGGCGCAGCAAGCGGCCTATTGCTCAGTCAAAACGGTCTAGTTTCCAAACTTTTAGCAGGTCATTTTTCGG
Organism: Trissonchulus sp. WLG1_4; assembly: GCA_030248245.1. Lineage (NCBI taxonomy): Eukaryota > Metazoa > Nematoda > Enoplea > Enoplida > Ironidae > Trissonchulus > Trissonchulus sp. WLG1_4. The sequence continues at coordinate 20,091 of JASANF010013055.1, read as the reverse complement.
CTTCAGGCACATTAAAAACGAAAGCGAACGCGTTAATTACCCTACCGGCCTATTATGCTATCAGCGACCCGCAGGGCATTTTTCTTATCTAGTTTTCACAATTTTTCCGCTTCAGAAATGAAAATTCCATTAATTTAAAATGCATAAAAAACAAAGTGAATCAACTAGATGAAACATTAAAGATGAAACGCTGCTCTAGGGTCTGACTGCTATTGGCTTACTGGCCAATCACTAGCTAATATATGCCTTTATAAAATCTTATTACGAACATCTAATTTCCAATTGTTTTAATATACACAGCAATTCGATGTTACAGCTACAACACACAATGTTATTGTGCATACAAAATATGCAAAAAAAACGAATATTGTTATATTGCACGAATTGCACGAAACAAACATGTTCCACACCGGGTGAAAAACAGCACAAAGAAATATTAACAAGGACTTAAATATTAACAAACCAATGTCTTAACACCATCTGATCAACAAACAAAATCGTGTCCCGCACAATTTTCCCAGTCACGATTTAACACGCAAAATTATCTTAAATTGCCTTAGCACACTAGCTTTCAAAACAAGTTCAACAGTTCAAAATTTGAAAAAAGGACAGCGTCAGCATTGCAATAGCCCACGAAGACGCCGATCTCGAGACTACACAAGCAACGTTTACACCAAACACTATGAAAATTGAAGCAAGTTGAATCTAGATGCTTTCTGCAGACAGCTGCTACGAACTATTACAGCACAACTATAGCAGTGGAATGCATAAAGGCAGTTTTAACCTCATCTTACTATACGCAGTCGAAGGGTATATAACATTCTAACCTATACGTATAGAATTTTTTGGTACGATGCTCTAAATTACTGAAATGGAACGTCTTAGGCTCGTTTCACCGTTAGACTGCTTTTATGCATTCCACCCTTAATGTTTACATATAGTATGGCCAGGATGACATCTATGGCGTAGACAGGAATAAAGTTCGGGGGGAATGACTTTTCGATTTTTTTGAAATGCACTCAATTGCTATTTTAACGCAAAAAACGACACATCAGCATTTTTTCGGTCAAAAACAATGCTAATTTTCGACCACAGCAGCATCGAATATAAAATTGGAACTCAAAACACCGAAACTTACAAAAATGATGGGCGACATGGGTCCGGAAGCTAGCAAATCTGTCATTTCTTTAAAATTGTCTGACATTAAAAACTACAAGGTTAGTAAAAATTTCAATTTTGTAATAATAAAACAGCAAAAACGATACATTATACACTGTGTGCCGCAAATACATACTGCACAATACACCTACATGCACATGCTTGAATGCAAGACGAAAGCAAGGAACACTAAGCCAAGGTGTTGCAAGGGTCGGCAGCCACCCGAAAATTTCAGTCGGAAAAAATTTCGGGGGGAGGGGGGGAATTTCCCCATTCCCCCCTTTGGCTTTGCCCCTGTATATGGCTTAGTTATAAAAAAATCCTAAACAAATTAAGCAAAGTTTTAATTTCAGTGAGAAAAATTTCAGATCAGTGAGCAAATCGTAACTTTTCTATTTTACGTTTTATATATCTCCATTCTCCAAACGCGTACCAAAAAAAACGTAATAATAGCAGTTTTGACAAAATAAGCTACACATATTCACATTTTGTTCAAAAAACAACGCTGTTTTTTGAAGTGAGACTGGAGCTCAAAAAGAGTCCCTGAGACGCAGGACGACACTCTTGACCCTTTTTGGCCACGACCAAAGCTACGGCTCCGGTGCAAACTACCAGATGAGCTGTAGTGTCTTCATCAGTCCACGGATACGCATAGTCCCAGGATTTATTGATACGCACAGTATGCAAAAACAGGGAGACCAAAGAGTGAGCTAGGGGGTAAGGGGGCGGCGGAAAATTGTTCACGGGGGACCTAGTTGGGAACCAAGTCTATGGCCGGGGCAGTTGGATGAATGTCATCCAGGGGTTCCAGTTCTCTGGCCGCTATTTCGGCCAGGTTTTGCCAGCGGGGGCAGGGGCGAATGACCCAGCACACTTGGCTCGGGCTCAATTGGCAGCATGACTCGTTGACCACCGGCTAATGTCAAATGAATGACCGCACAATCCTTCCCAACTGATCACGTTTCGATCGGCCAGAGCTCTGAAATTGAGATTTATAAACTGAAAAAGCCTGAATTAAACGACAAAACTTATCACATCTGGTGTAGTGGTTAGCATTCTCGACGGCGGCGCGAGAGGCCTGGGTTCGATTCGTAATTGAGTAATAGTAAAAGCGTAATTAAGTGTATAGAAAGTCAAATGTGTATAGAAGGGTTGCATAGGAAAAATGTGAGTAAAAGTAAACAAAAATTTTTTTTGAAAATATTGCAAAATATAGGGTCTTTTTGAAGGGGGTTCCGGTTCCGGTTCCGGTTCCGGTTCCGGTTCCGGTATTTTTAGGTGGTTCCGGTTCCGGTTCCGGTAGTTTTAGGGTTCCGGTCGATCCCTGATATATATATATATATATATATATATATATATATATATATATATATATATATATATATATATATATATATATATATATATATATATATATATCAGGGATCGACCGGAACCCTAAAACTACCGGAACCGGAACCGGAACCGGAACCACCTAAAAATACCGGAACCGGAACCGGAACCGGAACCGGAACCCCCTTCAAAAAGACCCTATATTTTGCAATATTTTCAAAAAAATTTTTTGTTTATATACGTTTACTCACATTTTTACTACCCTTCTAACAGTCCCCAGATTTTGAATATAGACAGTTTTTACGCAAAAAATCCCCGCAACCCCTTTTTAAAAGAACACAGAATTTTTTGAAATGCGTTAAAATGCACTCAAAAATTTTCCCGAATTTTGAGGCCAAAAACAACACACACCTGAGCATACTTCGTTCAAAAAGAGTGCTATTTTCTGACCACTGACCAGAGTGCAATCGAAAGTGATAGTGGGGCTCAAAACAAAAAATTATATATATACACATCCGCGAGTCGATGAGTTTCCATAGGCCGGAAATTTTTTGGCATTATTGACCGCGAATTCACTATGAAATTGGCGATTTGGCAACGGTAACACAGCTAAAAGGATAAACGATATAGTGTACTAAGCAAGTAAACTGTCCACAATGCACTCATGTGTACACGTACACACGCTTTTAAGAAAGATAATCATAAAAGCAACTAAGACAAACTCACAAGGGTCTGGGGGCGGCAGCCCCCAGGAAAAAATTGGAAAATTTTTGATTTTTAGGTTGAATTTGTTCAATTGGGGGAGGTATCTGAAATTTTTTTCGACCGGGCGATAAAAACCAAAAGGAAACCCTTGTGTACCAATCCGCTTGAAGAAAATTGGGGGGCAGGGGGCGGCTGTAGCGTCGCCCCCCTCTTAGATGTTAGACAGTAAGGTTTACACAGATTACAAAATTTTCAATGTAGCGTGAACAACCGAGGACCTTCGGCTTTCATTGAGGTAGTTGAAGTAATACAAGAAATTGGACACAGAAGCCTAGCATTGTGGATAAAGAATAAGCATTGCAAAATGAGAAAGAATCCTAGAATAAAAAATCAGAAGCTATTTGTATGTAGTACTAGTATATACTAGCATATACTATAATATTATAATAACCCTTTTAGGACAATAAAGCACAAACGATAACAATCTACTCATTTAGTATATATATAAATTTATATGTATATATAAGTATGCTTGATGTATACGCGTACAGTACATAATATATTGGGCGCATGAGCTTTGATGAAAGAGAACAATAAGAAGACTAAACTAAAGAAGTCTAAACTAACTACAGTGTCGCAAGAGGTTCGCCAGAATAAATTCTGAAGAAATTTTTGATTTTTAGGCCGATTGGGGTCAATTGGAGGCCTATCGGAAAATTTTTATGGACGAACAGCACAAAATTAAAAGCAAAATCCTTTGTCAGAGAATTAGTGGTTCCGGTTCCGGTTCCGGTACTTTTAAAATACCGGAACCGGAACCGGAGCCAAAAAGTACCGGAACCGGAACCGGAACCGGAACTCCGGTCGATCCCTGATATATATATATATATCACTGGCGGTCCCAGACTTCGATTTCGAGGAGGGGTGGAGGGGTGAAAAATTTTTTTTTTCAGATTTACGCTATCTTGTTATTGCCGCAGCCATATCAAGGGCAATAAGTTGAGTTTGTTTGTAGTAAAAGTCAGTGGCGAACCCGGAAATTGGTCAACTGGAGACGTATTAGAAACTTTTTCTGACAGGAAAATAAAACAGAAGATTGGAACATCACATCAGACAGTGTATTACACAACTAAATGCAGCATACCGTAATCGTGTAGACATGCAAATGCAGCCAACTGTACTTGTGTACACATGCATAGGCTTTGATGAAAGATAAGAACAAGAAATGGTATATAACCCATAGAGTCTCAGGGGTCTGAAGGCGGCAGCCCCCAGAAAAAAGGTGAAAAATTTTTTGAATTTTAGGCCAAATTTGGTCAATTGGAGAAGTATCGGAAATTTTTTTCGGCCGGTCAATAAAAACCAAAGCGGGGTGGGGGCCCTTGTGTAAAATTTCAGTCGGGAACAAATTCTGGGGGGGGGGGGGGGCGCGCCCCCTCCGCCCCCCCCCTTGGGACCGCCCCTGATATATACCCTTTGTAAGTCCATATTTTCCGGAAATTTTTCGGTCGATCCACACAGGAAAATCAGTATATAAATTTGAATTTTCTGTAAAATTTTATGTTAACTTTCCAGATGTTCGTTTTCTTTGTTTCAGACATAATTTACACTTTCAGAGAAATTTCAGCTAATATTCGGAGAAACGCAGAAAAAGTTCAGATATATATGTAAATTCACCCAGAATTCCCACTCTGAATTTTATCTGAAAAAATGTGACTGGCTTTTCAGATACATTTATATACTTTTTACACAAGTTTCGGTGAAAATTCCCATGTTGATGTTTTTCACATCTGTAAACATTGATAAACTTTAACCTGAATTCCACGTAAAAAGCATCTGAAACTTATCTGAAAAGTCAGTAAAATTTTTTCAGAAAAAATTCAGTCTCTGAATTCTGGGTGAAATTATCTGAATTTTCCTAGAAATTCTCTGCACGGACATTATCTGAAAATCCTCTAAGTCTGTAAAATGTCTCTGAATGGAAAGATTAACTGAAAAAATTTTACAGAAAATTCAGATGGTTTTCCTGTGCCATAAGACTAAAGGGGGCACCTTATCTAAAATTTCACGTGGGGAAATTTTGGGGCGGTCGACAATCGACATTCAGAAGAGAAGACAACCTCGCCCCCCTCACACAGGTGCTTCACCCACGTCTGAATGCCGAACTAACAAAAAATTCAATAAGTTCACCAGAGTAGATCAATTTTCGCAATATTTAAACTTGGGTTAAATGCAGTTGGCTGGCATATTTTTAGGCCAAATTTTATGGGGGGGGGGCGCGATGCGGGGCCGGATGGCCGGAGCGGCCCCCCAAAATTTTGACCCCGTTACATGTATATATGGCTACACTGATACAGAATTTAGCAAAAAAGGACCCAAAAACCCTACCGAAGCGACATCGCTACAGCTAAAAAGTCGCTTTCGGAAAAAATTTTGGGTTATGGGGGGCACCCCATTTTAAATGGGGGGGCTCCGGACCAAATTTGGGGCCTCCGGAACAAGTGGGGGGGCGCCCTGCCGCCCTCCCACTAAAAATATGCCAGGCTGGGGGGGGGGAATAGGGGACCTATTTTTTTGAGTAGAGCACCTTGATGGTAAATTTTTGCTTCAAGAACCCTTGTTTCATTTTTTATTTTCTGAGGTACTACCCCCAAAATCAGAGCCCTCAGTGAGGGACGTTTACTTATTTTTTTTCAAAAACCAGTGTTTTTTTCGTTCCAAATGTTTTAAATGGAGTCAGCATAAAGTTTACAATTTTGTAGAATCAAAACAAAGGCACTGTGACCGTGTTTCTGGGTAAATTCACCAGAACTGTGCAATTTTCGACTAATCAAACTTGGCGTCTTTGAAGACTTCAAAGACTTGGGCTCAGTAGCTTAGCCAGGATCAAGTTGAGGGAGGGTCCAACGCGGCTTTTTGCCCAAAAATTTTTCGAAGTTCGTTTACCGGGGGGCCGGGGGGGGGTGCTGGGTGCTAATTTCAAATTTTTTATCCGACGGGGGGGGGGCAAATCGCTGAGGTGGCCAAAACCGTTGAGGGGGGATCACGGCCCCCGGGCACCCCCTGAATACGCCACTGCTTCGGCTTAGGCTTAGTATTGGGCTTAGGCTTATGTTGGCATAGGCTCCGGCTCAGGCATTAAAAAAATCGAAATTTTCAGAAAAAATCGTGTCCACTCAGCCTAGAAAATCCGGCTAGCTGAGCCATGACGTCTTAAAACATTAAATCGCCTCAAAACTATCCAAAAACGAAGATTAAAACAGGGTATAGCCAGGGGGGCTGGTTGGCCCAGCAATTTTGCCCACTCTCCTCAAGAATTTGGGACGGCCGCGTAGCACCCACACCCCGAAGGTGGGCTTCGAAAAAATTTTAGACGAATAGGTAAGTTGGCCACTCCCTCAAATAGATCCTGGCTACACTGCTGGATTAAAGCAGATTTTGGTTTTAAATATTCGCCTTTGTTCCAGTGGCGTTGCCAAAATCCAATTAAAGAGCTATCAGTTTGCCAGAGCAACTTTCGGAATTCGTCAAATTTTTTAACTATACGAGGAGGGGGGACAAACATCTAAAGTGTGGCACAAACCATCTAAGGTCGCCTTGGTCCAGCCCACACCCCCCCTCGCTACGTCACTACTAAAAATGCTATTTCGAAGCAGTCTCACCTCAAAAAATCTACGTTATGTGGGTGGGGTTCTATTACAAAAAATGCTTTCCTCCAGGGGCTCTACTCCAAAAAATTAGGACCGGTTCCCCCAGCTCCAAACAAATTCCCGCAATCCTTTCGTCGTTAATTCGTTGCCACAACTCATATATACGTCAGGTCATGACACTGCATCTATAGATATTACAATTTGAAGACCTTATGAAGCAACAAACTTTATTTGCCAAATTATGATCACCGTGTTGGCAAATTAAAAACTTCAAAAATAACACGTTTTTTCACACTTAAACAAACAAATCTAACTTGTAAACTAATGAGCTTTGAACATATATAACTATTAACACTTATGATAACTTTAAGAAGAAGTTTGTCAAGTTGACCATTTTCACAAAACGAGTTAAAAACGAGGTTTTTTCCGAATTTCTCGGCGAAATCAGCACCGATCAACAAAAAAAGAGGAGGTGTCCGATGGCATGACAGGCCACGTCGATTGAGCCCTAGATCACTGAAAATGGTTCGGCAGAACCTGAGAAAAAGTTACTGAAAAAAAAAAAAAGAGACGCGAAGTTTTTTCATTTTTTTAAGGATTTATAACTTTCCTCAAACTCAATCGTTTAACTTCCTTTTTACAAGTTTTGTGTAATTTTAGAATTACTATCTGCCTACAAATTTTGGCGGTGCGACGTGAACTATAACTAGAGTTATTTATCAATTTGCTTTGTAAAAAGTCGCATTCAGCCGATTTTTTCCTATTATAGGTTTGGCGCTATCGCGCCAAACCTGATATGTAGTTAATCTTTGAAAAAACAGCGCATAAATTATTTGGTATATCTTCAACAGTTTTGGAAAATGACAGTTTGCATTTTTCTATAAATATACCTAGTTGATTTTTACTGTACATTTATATTTTTTGATGTTTCAGAATTTTTAAGTATTCCAAGCAACTAAAAGCTATCAAAACCAAAAGCCTGCCACTTGCATGTTAACGGCAGAATTAAAAATCCTGTAAATGTTGAAGATATTGCATCAAACTCAATCTAACCTCAGTCTAACAACCGCAGTCTGTCCACTAATAAAAAACACAGCAGTGCGTGTGTTTTTGTACACATTATTATCTTGGTTTCCGTTTGGTATACATAGCTCGCTGCAAGTTGTTTAAAAAAGTGTTTTTTTTTTTTTATATATTTTTTTTTTTTTTTTTTTTTTTTTTTTTTTTTTTTTTTTTTTTTTTTTTTTTTTTTTTTTTTTTTTTTTTTTTTTTCTTTTTTTTTTGTTTTTTTTTATTTTTTTTTTTTTTTTTTTTTTTTTTTTCTTTTTTTTTTTCTCAATTTTTATCCCAAAATAAAACAAGTAGACTCCTAAAAGGAGTAAAATTCCTTCGTAGAGAGTTATATTAGTATTTAGATGAGATGACTAACATGAAAAAAGAATGGCAGGTGCCGGACTGAGAATCAACCCACCTAACTACCTGCAGTTTCCCAAGCAATGGTACTAAACACTGCGCCACTCCCTTCTGGAGAGTGGAGACAGCTTGACTTAACTAAGCCACAGTTGCAACAGTAGCATTTAGTTTTTTTGAAATTTCTATTTCAAAATACACTCAATGTTGTTCATGGTTAGTATGCCGTATGTTTCTGCAAATATCTAATAAAATTTGTTCCACTCAGAGTCTCTATTATTACATATTTTGCCGAAAATTCAAACGTTGTTATCTAATAACGTTAAACGCTGATTGGCTGTAGCTAAATGCCAACAGCCAATCAGACAGCTGTCAGACAAAGCAAAGTTTGCAGCCAAGGGGGGATACGTGTAGCAAAGTTGTAAAATTTGAAACGCAACGGGGGCTGCAGTAAAATATTGTCAAACGTTTAGTTTTCTATAGAAAATTGACGAAATTTGGATTGTATGTGTTAAAATTTAGCTAATGTACTTGGTTAATCATATTCATGCCCCCCACGGTTGCAACACGCTCGCTCCTATAAGCTAGCACAGTGGAAGACATACGGCATTACATACGTACAAAATTTTCTTACACGCAATTCATAGAACGTTATGATTCCAATAATTCCGCCTTCAGGCGGAATAATAACAGTCACTAATTAACTAAATCATTTACTATACATAAAAGTGATTGTTCAATAGTAGAAAAAAGTGCAGGACAAAGTGCACTGTTGACTACAATATTTCCCTAAAAAGAAAAGCCTCCCTGTATTGGGCACGCAATGATATGGCAATGCAATATCATCGCTGGAAGCTATGCAACTCGTCAGCAGCTCACTGCTAACTTTCCGCAGCCTAACTGTGTATCGAATCGATAATATCGATATGTCATGTAACAGCGGTGATCAAAACCGGTTTTTCTTGCAGAAATAAATTGCACACGCTACTGTGACTGTGCATATGGACAAGTTAGCAAATAACACACGCGCGGCAGGACCTGACTTTTCTCTCCGTTACAGACAGTGCCCTAACTTTGTGTATACGCGGCGGCTGAGGCCGCCGCGTAATAAAAAATACTGCATTTGGTGTGATGCATTGTAATAGCAGACGTATTGTATCAATGTACTGACCAGTGCTGCCGAACAACTGTCTGGTAAGACTGTTATTAAGAAACTTCAATTAAATTTCAAGTCTATGCAGAATTTAGAGTTTTCTGATGCCTGTATAGCGCTTTTTTTGTACATGCATTTTGTCATTGTACACTCTGTCCAGTATTCACGGGCAAGTAGGGTTGTTTCAGTTAACTGATAACTGATTACTTTTTTTATTTTAGCAATCAGTTAAAGTTAACTGATAACTTAACTGATTACATTTGCGTAGCAGTTAAACTTTTTACTTTAACTGATTTAGTGACAAAGGCAGTTAACTTAACTGTAACTTAACTGAAGTTATCGCCAAAAACTGATTTAAATCAGTTAACTGAAAATATTTTCAGTTAACACGCTTAACTGAAAATATAATTTCAGTTATGCGCATAACTGAAACTGATTTTCAGTTATGTTATGGAAAGTTTCATTTTTATGCAAAATAGGCATGTTCCTTGTGTTGGGAGACGCTCACAAAATTATTTATGTAGGTTATAGTACGATGCAGTGCACTCAGCAATTCATACGCAAACTTACGTGAAGCGCCGCGTACATGAACGAGTGCGCGTTGCACACAAGTTTATGCACATATGTTTCACGCGCCAGGGCGAATAGTTGCTGAGTGCACATCACAAAGTATACCCCTCATTTCAGGACCGTGTATTCAGCTGAGGGGGGGGCACAGGGAAACGCCCTTCTTAGTGTGTTGAACTCAGGGGGGTGGGTGGGTACCCCCCTCAGTTTAGTACGGGTCTTATACGGTTTTGAGGCGGGTACTCTTTCTCTCATTTTAAGACATTCTGAAAGTTATGACATGAAATTATGAAAGTACTCCCCGGCCCCCCTCAAAAGCGTACAAAAAAGGGCTATTTTGCGCTCGGCATTGGACGCAAGCCCCAAGGCATAATAGGAAGCGTGTCATACTCTTACTTTTATGTACTCTTGATATAAGTTAAATTATGCAGAATATATGTAAACATATTGTGTAAAAGTAAAGCAAAACTAAACTAGAAAGCGGTAACACGTTTAAATTAAAAATCATGAAAGAAGTAAAACTAATTTAAGTTTTTGTTAATGCACAGTCACTGATGTAGCCGGTAGCCACGTGCGTGTAATACAAACATTTATCATTTCGAAAAGTAGTCTAGTGGACTTGCAAGTTATTTGTAAAGTGGCAAGTTATGTTAGTTAATAAAAAAGTGCAATTTTAACGCATCCTCAAAATTCTGAACATTTCCAAAATTTGGCCCCATAACTGATTAATTTCAGTTAAAGTAACAGTTAAAGTTATCAGTTAACTGTAACTTTAACTGATTTAATTTTTGGCCAATAACTTAACTGTAACTTTAACTGATTTAATTTTTGGCAAATAACTTAACTGTAACTTTAACTGATTTAAAATCTCATAACTTAAACAACCCTACGGGCAAGAGACTATAGTCACATATTGTGTTCTTGACAGCCTAGCAGTACGTCCTCACTGGTTCACTACATTGGTATCATAGGTACTTAGGAAGGTACCAGGAATGCGTACAGGACATTGGCCTGGAGGGACTGACTCTAAAACCACTATCTTTGCTCCACAAATTTAGTGGTTTTAACGTAACATCCCTGATGCTCCAGGTCCACTAAACGAAACGAAACGAATGAGCAGCGCAATCCATTTCTGGATCAGGTGTAGTTTACGTATAGCGGTTAAGCTTAACTTAATGACGTGACCTGGCTGTGTATGTTTCAGCCCAAGAAAAAAAATTGGCAGCCCCTGATATCAAAAACCTAAAACTGCAGAAAGAATGTGACCGCCTGACAAAATCTATAATTTCATCAGCCAATCAAAGTGCCCCCTGAACGCAGTAGCGTTCAGGGGATAAAGCAACGGCAGGAAATTAGAATGTTTTTGAATGTAAAAAATGATACAAGCAAGACAGAAAGCAAAAAAAAACAATCAGGACACAACTGAGCCCGTAAAACTGAATTAACCTTAACAGACGCTCAGCATTCGCACAAAGACTGATCCGCAGCACGCAAAACAGATCCTGACATACATTTTGCTCTCAACTGTCAGTCAGAAAAAATTGGTCGGGACGGGACACTCACGACTGTACCCCGCTTGCGGTACCCCCGCTTGCAGGATTGGAAGTCAGGTCTCAAAACTCCTCCTAAACTTATTTTTAAACTTCGAATTTGTCATGGTAAATATGATCCCCCAAATATGGTAGCTTAGGAATATATACTCGTGTTTTGGAGTTGCTACTCGTAGTCAGGTATACTTCCAACACAAGGAAGAGGTGAATCTGGGCTTCAACCAGTGCCCGACCACCTTATGGGCGTAAAAAAAGAAAGTCGGTCGGCAAACAAAACTTGGAGACTATTGTACAACCTGGCTTGCAACAACAGCCAAGGCGGCCAGCCAGTACATTATAAGTGCCGGAAAAGTGTCGTGTACTTGATTGGTTCTTGATGTTATTTACTAAACAAGCTACATATGTCCTGAAAAATCATTTTTCATCCATAATATATGTATATATATATATATATATATATATATATATATATATATATATATATATATATATATATATAAAATATATATATATATATATATATATATATATATATATATATATATATATATATATAATCGATTGATCGCCATTCATTTTTATTGTTATATGTAAATGTAGTTTAAACTTATATCAATTCTACAGTTATTTGTATTAACTAGAGTTATACGGTTGTATTGTAACATATTTTTATCATAGATGCACATGTACATGCACCCCTCCCCGCAACCCCCCACCCCCCCTCTGATGCCAAGAAAGTGCCCCAAAAATGCGTAAAAAATTGAAAAAGTGCAAAAAATTTTCGCCTGCGGCCAAAAAAGTACCCCAAAATTGAGTTGAAAGTCGAAAAATTCTGAACAATTTTCGGCTGTCGCCGAAAAATGGCCAAAATTTGGGACCACCCCCCTTCGGCCAGGTGTCGGGCACCCGACCCCCTCACCGATTCCACCCGTGCATCTCCGATTTTTATGATTCGTATTGAATATTAGTAGTTAATGTCTATATACTAATAATTCAATGTTAAGTTGGAATACGCCATTACTCATTTGTAATTTTCAAGTAAGATGTCTATATACAAAACAAAACAGATTGCGCGGGGAGAAATTTAAATGAAATACCTGTGTATCTGTAGAGTATTAATTCTTTATAATCTATACACCTATAAGTCCTGAGTGCTAGTAAGCGTCAAAAATGTTTTTCCTAATTATTCGCGCGAATAGGGTGCAGAAGGCACTAACGTGTCGGACGACTGCTATTCTGACGCAACTCTTGTCCGCTTCATTTAGCAAGTTGAGTTTGCCTATTCGGCTGCAAAACTTGTCCCGGGTGTTTGACAAGCTTATTAGCATTTTTCCGCTATAAGATCAGCCAACTTTCCTTTTCTACCCACACTGCTGCCCTTGGTGAAAGGGCATTTTTATAATAATTATTATTACTACTATGCTGCACTGGTCACTGTAACAGGTCTTAGGTGACCCACTGGTCAGCTTACTTAAAAGTAAAGTAATGCTTAATACTTACTGAAGGTTTGCCGCAGAAGCGAGTCTCTGTCTTGTGTCATGAGACCTGAGTTACCTGACATTGCAGCCACACTGGCAATTGTGGGTCAATGATGAAAAGCAGGAAGTTACAATTCTAGATATTGCTAGCTATTACGACCTGACTCAACTTTGTCATTAGTATTGCGCCGTTGTGAATATGCAAATCATTTTGAATCGCCATTTACTGAAATTATGGGATATTCGTTTCCCAAGCGATTGTTTTCCCAGTGAGTGTACACTCACAACTTAAACCATGATTAGAGAGTATTTGCAATTAAATATTGACCCCCTGAAGTTAGTGTTTTTCTCTGTTAATAAGTATTATTTTTGCCGACAAGGGTGCAATTGTGCCATTGGAACGGGCAATTACAGGTTGGAATTGGCCCTACTGAACAAGTAAGCCCCAAAAGGGGCAAAGTTCCTTCCTCGTTGTCTACCTGTCAGCTACACTGAACAACCTACTCTATTATATACCTAACAGAGCTTATCCTTAACTACACTGCGTATATATTAGAGATGAGCTTTACGGCCCTGAGGCCCGGCCCGGAAGGGCTGGGCCGGGCCGACTGGCGGCAGTTTGAATCAGGGCCGGGCCGTGGAAATTTTGCATGATTTTGGCCCGGCCCGGACCTGATTTCAACCCTGTCCTGATTGTTGTCAAAAGCAAAAGCTTACGTATGTATGTACGCTAACGGCACAGCCTGCGTAACAGCCTATCGTGTGGTGTGTTCCTTGTGTGTGTCGCTGTCGTATCTTTTCAATGTTGCTCTGTGTGCTAATATTTGTATATCACCATGACCATCTCTTTGACCACTACGCACAGCGGGCTGCGGGAAACCCAAAGCAAGAATTTCTTTGACCCAAACCCATCTAGTGTAGGTTGTTTCGAGTTTTGTTCATCATTAAACAATAATATCAATATTAAATGATATTGAAATTGAAAATATTTGGTCAAAAAATAATGAAAATTTAAAAACAATTTCATAATTTAAACAACCCTACAGGCACACGAAGTACCCACCAACCAATGTTTTACGCGAGCGCCGCGCTTCAGCCAATGAAGCCGACCTTTAAAGTTTAAAAAAAAACTAATTCTCCAAATCCAAGTGTCATTTGGTTAATTTAGCCTTGACGTTGCCTCATTTTTTCTCCTCGTCCTTCCCGCCAATTTTTCAGCCCCGCCCACTAAACGCGCGCTTCCCTGCGCGTTTTGTAAACGTAGGCTTAGTTTAAACGTCGCGTTTACAGATGAGAAAAGCGTGTAAACTTTTAAACGCGTTTCCGGTAGTAAACGTTTTTGACGATAGACGTTAAACGTAAACGTTAAACGTTTAACCCGTTTAAACGTTACTTTAAACGGTTAAAAAGTGAGCGTTTAAACTTGTGAGCGTTTAAACGTTCTAAACGGTTAAACAAGTAGGTTTAAATGCGTTAAACGGTAAACAAGTAAGCGTTTAAACAGTTGAACAGTAACTTAAATACGGTTGAACAAGTTAGATTCAAACATTAAGCATTTAAACGGTTAGATTGTCTAAACGGTAGAAAACTGGTTTTTTGAACCCGTAAACGTTTAAACTTCCAAACGTTTAGTGCCGCATGTACTCAATCTATACCACAGAATTGATTATTTTAACAACAAAAATCAGATGACGGAGTCAAAATTCTATCCCAGGACATCCATCTGAGAACAGTTCTAGGCGGCAACTTATACAACTGTACAAACAGAGACAATTTTTTCGTACGAAAAAAAGTACAGGTTATGGCCAATTCGTACGCACAAACTTTCCAACAACGACTCTGTCAATTAACCACAATAGCTGATCAAAATATGACTTGATAACGCGCGTTTTTAGTTTATCCCGTTCTTACATATAACAATGAACAGAAACAAACAATCTTGTGACTAATATCAGGATTCACGACTACAATTTTTGGAAAAAAAGTGGAAATACACATGAATTGGGTTCGGCATGAAAACAAAAGTACATATAAAGACACAATTCTAGCAAAAAAAGTAGGGACAAAAGATTACTGGATGCTGTATACTAAGTAAATGGGTAATCCTTTAACTGCAAGTCTTTTGTGCAAACTTAAAACTGTGAGCCAACTGTTTACACAAAAACTATATACACTTGCTTCGGGGAAACATTCAACCAATGTTTTCAAGCACACCATAGTATCATACTGCCATGTGGCAACACAAACTATAATATTATCTTGACACTGAATATTCCTTATTTTAATCTAAAGTCTGACCAAAAAATGTATGTATCGAACTTCATTGCTTCATAGCAACTCAGTCGCTTTAAGATAACCCCCCATAATGTATATATCATTCGAAAGCATTTTTGATGGGATTTTTCATGAAATTAAAATATTTGAAAAAATTTTGAGTCAAAATTTTTAAGTTCAAATAAAATTAATTTTTTTTCGGCTAATTATTTAAAACCTAATGTATTATATATCATTTGATAGCTCTTAACATTCTGCGTCCGAATGATATATACAACATGACTATAGCATGCACCTGCCAACATTTATCAATTTTTTAATTTTTGATTTTTCCATCTAAAAAACGGCATTTTTGGTCCTTTTAATTCGCTGTAACTTCAACAAATACTTAACCAAACCCGACAAATTGTGCATCAATCGACGCGTTGTGACCCCGTGCAGTCTGTGAAAGTAATAAAATTTCAAAAATTGACATTAAATTTTTTGAATATTTCGTCAGGTTTACAGTCATTTTTCAGCTGTTTTTGCTCAAAATTGGGTAAAATAATTATTACCACAAAATAGTTCAGTTCTTTAGCTTTCATCTGATACCAAAAACATGCACTTTTGGATTTAACTGAACAAAGTTATGCAGCTAAAGGAAATAGCTGTTTTGATCACTTGTCAAAAATTTAGTGCATAGGCAGCGCGTAAATGTCATGCATGACATGTACGCGCTGATAAGCGTCTAATTTTTGACAGTGATGACAAACACTACTGTGAATCATTTAGCTGCATAACTTTGTTCAATTAAATCAAAAATGCATGTTTTTGGTATCAAATGAAAGCTAAAGAACTGAACTATTTTGTGGTAATAATTATTTTACCCAATTTTGAGCAAAAACAGCTGAAAAATGACTGTAAACCTGACAAATATTCAAAAAATTTAATGTTAATTTTTGAAATTTTATTACTTTCACAGACTGCGCGGGGTACAACGCGTCGATTGATGCACAATTTGTCGGGTTTGGTTAAGTATTTGTTGAGTTACAGCGAATTAAAAGGACCAAAATGCCGTTTTTCAATGAAAAAATCAAAAATTAAAAAATCGATAAATGTTGGCAGGTGCATGCTATAGTCATGTTGTATATATCATTCGACGCAGAATGTTAAGAGCTATCGAATGATATATAAAACATTAGGTTTTAAATAATTAGCCGAAAAAAATTAATTTTATTTGAATTAAAAATTTTGACTCAAAATTTTTTCAAATATTTTAATTTCATGAAAATCTCCATCAAAAATGCTTTCGAATGATATATACATTATGGGGGTTATCTTAAACGAATGAGTTGCTATGAAGCAATGAAGTTCGATACATACATTTTTTGGTCAGACTTTAGATTAACAATCAAGGAATATTCAGTGTCAGATAATATTATAGTTTGTGTTGCCACATGGCAGTATGATACTATGGTGTGCTTGAAAACATTGGTTGAAAGTTTTCCGCAAGCAAAGTGTTATATAGTTTTTGTGTAAACAGTTGGCTCACAGTTTTAAGTTTGACACAAAAGACTTGCAGTTAAAGGATTACCCATTTACTTAGTATACAGGCATCCAGTAATCTTTTGTCCCTACTTTTTTTGCTAGAATTGTGTCTTTATATGTACTTTTGTTTTCATGCCGAACCCAATTCATGTGTATTTCCACTTTTTTTCCAAAAATTGTAGTCGTGAATCCTGAATATTAGTCACAAGATTGTTTGTTTCTGTTCATTGTTATATGTAAGAAACGGGATAAAAACTAAAAACGCGCGTTATCAAGTCATATTTTGATCAGCTATTGTGGTGAATTGACAGAGTCGTTGTTGGAAAGTTTGTGCGTACGAATTGGCCATAACCTGTACTTTTTTCGTACAAAAAAATTGTCTCTGTTGGCCGTACAGTTGTTATAAAGTTGCTTGGTGACATTTACGACACTGTTCTCAATAACTGTACGCTGTAGTTGGCAAACCACAGAGCTGTGGTATCTGATCTTGTCATCTTGCACATTTTTGTTGTTAATAAAAGCATAATCCAATCTCTGTGCTGGTTCTCAATAGATTTTGTAGGTTGTGAGTAGGCATGGGCACGTTCAAACGGTTTGGAACCGTTTAAACGTTTACGGGTTCAAAAAACGCAGTTTTCGTACCGTTTAGACAATTAACCGCGTTTAAATGCTGTTAGACGTTTAAATGCTTACTTGTTCAACCGTTTAAACGTTTAAGCTTACTTGTTCAACCGTTTAAACGCTTACTTGTTTAACCGTTTAAACGCGTTTAAACGCTCACTTGTTTAACCGTTTAAACGTTTAAACGCTCACAAGTTTAAACGCTCACTTGTTTAACCGTTTAAACACGGTCAAACGTTTAAACGCGGTTAAACGTTTAAACGCGTTTACGTTTAAACGTTTAATCGGTCAAAAAACGTTTACTACCGGAAAACGCGTTTAAAAGTTTACACGCGTTTTCTCATCTGTAAACGCGAGCGTTTAAACGTTTACTACGTTTACAGAAACGCCGGCAGGTGAAAGCCGGTCGGCCGGTTAAAGTCAGCGGGCCGGCCGGCTGGACAAAATTGGCCGGCCTGCGGATCAAAAACACCGGACGACCGGCCACATTCGACCGAACAACCAAATGAGGCCGTCATAACAGTGTGACAGGCTAAATTAAGCCCAAATGACACTCTGGATTTGGATGAATTAGTTTTTTTTTAAACTTTAAAACGGTCGGCTCATTGGCTGAAGCCGGCCGGCGGCTTACGCGGCCGGTGACAAACACTATTGGTTGGTGGGTACACGTGTGCACTGGGTAGGGTTGTTTAAATTATGAAATTGTTTTTAAATTTCAATACCATTATCAATTTTTGACCCAAATATTTTCAATTTCAATATCATTTAATAATTGATATTGAAATTGAGTTTTAATGATTGAAACAAATAATTGAAACAACCCTACGACGTGGGTTGGGTTTGGGTCAAAGAAATTTGAAGCGTGGGTTACCCGCGCATGTCCATTGCAAACTGCGCGGGGTCATGGTCAAAGGTAATGGTCATGGTCATATATACAAATATTAACACACAGAGCAACATTGAAAAAGATACGACAGCGACACACACAAGGAACACACCACACGATAGGCTGTTACGCAGGCTGTGCCGTTAGCGTACATACATACGTAAGCTTTTGCTTTTGACAACAATCAGGACAGGGTTGAAATCAGGTCCGGGCCGGGCCAAAATCATGCAAAATTTCCACGGCCCGGCCCTGATTCAAACTGCCGCCAGTCGGCCCGGCCCAGCCCTTCCGGGCCGGGCCTCAGGGCCGTAAAGCTCATCTCTAATATATACGCAGTGTAGTTAAGGATAAGCTCTGTTAGGTATATAATAGAGTAGGTTGTTCAGTGTAGCTGACAGGTAGACAACGAGGAAGGAACTTTGCCCCTTTTGGGGCTTACTTGTTCAGTAGGGCCAATTCCAACCTGTAATTGCCCGTTCCAATGGCACAATTGCACCCTTGTCGGCAAAAATAATACTTATTAACAGAGAAAAACACTAACTTCAGGGGGTCAATATTTAATTGCAAATACTCTCTAATCATGGTTTAAGTTGTGAGTGTACACTCACTGGGAAAACAATCGCTTGGGAAACGAATATCCCATAATTTCAGTAAATGGCGATTCAAAATGATTTGCATATTCACAACGGCGCAATACTAATGACAAAGTTGAGTCAGGTCGTAATAGCTAGCAATATCTAGAATTGTAACTTCCTGCTTTTCATCATTGACCCACAATTGCCAGTGTGGCTGCAATGTCAGGTAACTCAGGTCTCATGACACAAGACAGAGACTCGCTTCTGCGGCAAACCTTCAGTAAGTATTAAGCATTACTTTACTTTTAAGTAAGCTGACCAGTGGGTCACCTAAGACCTGTTACAGTGACCAGTGCAGCATAGTAGTAATAATAATTATTATAAAAATGCCCTTTCACCAAGGGCAGCAGTGTGGGTAGAAAAGGAAAGTTGGCTGATCTTATAGCGGAAAAATGCTAATAAGCTTGTCAAACACCCGGGACAAGTTTTGCAGCCGAATAGGCAAACTCAACTTGCTAAATGAAGCGGACAAGAGTTGCGTCAGAATAGCAGTCGTCCGACACGTTAGTGCCTTCTGCACCCTATTCGCGCGAATAATTAGGAAAAACATTTTTGACGCTTACTAGCACTCAGGACTTATAGGTGTATAGATTATAAAGAATTAAAACTCTACAGATACACAGGTATTTCATTTAAATTTCTCCCCGCGCAATCTGTTTTGTTTTGTATATAGACATCTTACTTGAAAATTACAAATGAGTAATGGCGTATTCCAACTTAACATTGAATTATTAGTATATAGACATTAACTACTAATATTCAATACGAATCATAAAAATCGGAGATGCACGGGTGGAATCGGTGAGGGGGTCGGGTGCCCGACACCTGGCCGAAGGGGGGTGGTCCCAAATTTTGGCCATTTTTCGGCGACAGCCGAAAATTGTTCAGAATTTTTCGACTTTCAACTCAATTTTGGGGTACTTTTTTGGCCGCAGGCGAAAATTTTTTGCACTTTTTCAATTTTTTACGCATTTTTGGGGCACTTTCTTGGCATCAGAGGGGGGGTGGGGGGTTGGGGGGGTGGGGTGCATGTACATGTGCATCTATGATAAAAATATGTTACAATACAACCGTATAACTCTAGTTAATACAAATAACTGTAGAATTGATATAAGTTTAAACTACATTTACATATAACAATAAAA